>VRLP01004240.1:0-51845 GCA_009660295.1 Lophius piscatorius | reverse complement strand
GGAATGCCCTCCCTGACCATCTGAGGGCTCCACAGACAACTGACACATTTAAAAAAGGACTTAAAACTTTCCTTTTTAGCAGAACCTATAACTTTAATTAACATTGCTGCTTTTTGGTCAGGTTTTTATATAGTTATTCTTTTATTCTTTTATTGATGCTTTTATCTGCTTTTACTTTGTAGCACTTTGAGATTTGATCCAAATGTAAAGTGCATTATAAATTAAATGTATTATTATTATTATTATTATTATTATTATTATTATTATATTCTCTGCATTTAAAGCTAATGTTTGTTTCAGTGGTAACTTATATTAATTAACTTTTGATTTGCCTTTTTGAAACAGTATGTGCCTCCTTTCTATATTTTCATGTCTCTGGATCACAGAATAAGCTAATAAAAGTAAACTTAAAAGTCTGGAGCCCCAGTTTCAGTCTTTGTGATATTCTGTTAGCTTAGCCATCGTGTTTCAACGCCATTGTTTATTTTCAACCTGGGTTCTGGAATCCGAAATAAATAAAAGCTAGAGAAAAGAGAAGTATTTCATTCCATGGTTTTACATCAAACAAAGCCGGTCCATAGAGGCAGAGGACAATATTCCTCCTCTGTGTTTGAGAGGCAAGAGGGAGACCAAAACATAAAAAGAGTAATTAGTTAAAAGAATAAACTACAAAATCTCATCTCATCATTTTTTAAATCATTTTTATATTTTCTTTGGAAAAAATCTATAATGGAAATTGAGATTATGCTTCAACAACATGATGACTGCGGATGCAGTCAATTTATTTGTCAAACAACTGAAGTTAGTTTATCTGCATATTATCAACCACTCTGCTCCTTCAAAATAAGAGCACTGAACATGAACAGAAAAAGCTGCTTGATAATGGTAAACATAAAATCACTTCATGCATTTTCTGGGGCCCAAAACCATACAAATGTATTACATGGGTTTGTCAGGTTACAGGAGAGAATGATTTTTAGCATTTCAGATCATGTTTATCATGAATATATGTATACCACGTAGCGTTAGAGAAAGCTTTAATTTCTGACTTATTATGAAAATCTCTCCAACTTCCCAAATTTGTAAACTCCCCAGCTGCTCCTGCCTTGCATTGATTAGAGCATGTCTGCTACAGTACAGGTCATAATGAGATGTTACACGCTGAATATAAAGTTTGAGATTAAGTCTCCAGCTTTGAGCTGTCTGATATATGCCTGGAGTAAGATTATTGTTGAGGCTGAGAGTGCAGGGATTAGGCACAATGGCTCCCTGTAACAACTGGAGTGGGATGGAGAGGGTTTACATGACTCAATGTTCAATCAGCACTGACAAACTCCTCCAGCTCCTAGTTAAATAGCCACACCGGAATGAAAGAATCTGAAGGAGAGCAGGTTTTAAATATTTCTGTCTCCCCTGACAACTGGGTATCAAGTATGCAGATTGTGGGTATAAAAGTCGATGAATTGTGCAGAATTTTTCTCACAGCAACAACATTATCCATGAACTGTAGGACATTTTCAAGTTATCTTGCAGACATGACTTTTGCAATAATAATAATCAAAAGATGTACCGTCATTTCAGGCAGGTTAGTGATACGACCGTTTGAAATAAGAGACACGTTCTTCTTTTCATTCTTTTCCTATCCATACCAGAGTTAAGTTATTCAGTCATGTGCAATTAATCAGTCAATAGAGGTTTCTCTGCAAATATATTACTCAAAAAAGGATATTACTGAAGAAAAAAGATCTGAATTGAGAGCAGCAACTGAGTGTCAACCCATCTTACTGGCTCTAAACACTTTGTGGTTGTCTGTAAGCCCAATTAAATAAAGATTCCTTTTTTCAATTGTGATGATTATTTGCAAATGTCAATATACTTTTCAGCTTCTGCCTACAAGCAGAGAAAGAAACTTTGCTTAAACCAAAGTTTCTTTCTCACACCATCACACATACTCAATCTTGAGAATTCAAGGGCTCAGCTTATTAAATCTATCCAAATTATGTTTTAAAAGCCTTTATTTTGAAGTAACAGGCTGGTCGGTATTATGTATGTGTACGGATTCTGACCCTTTGAAATTAATGTACCCTCCGTCCTCCCAACTGTTAAACAAATTGTATTTAATTTCACGGTGAAAATTAAATACAAAGCCAACATTTGTTGCTATATGTTGGCTTTGTTCAGGGACTTCTGGGCTTGTGGCTGGCTCTGATGTCCCGCCTGCTTTAGCCGCTTTGCAAATTTTAGCTGCTTAACATGTCATGTTCCTCGGAGTGATTATATTTGAGGGGTGATATTAAGTTTGTTGTGCAGATGTTTTTCGGGGTTGATCTTCAACAACTTATTTTATCCTTCCTGGTTTTACAAATTGTGAGCTTTGTCTATTCTGGTTTACTTGTGAGATGTTCGGAGCCATGGTAGCTCATGCTTGGTGTGCATGTACGACGCATTTGTGTAACCGGCATGGAACCGGCCTCAAGTGAGGCCGATTGCCGATTTCATCAAACTAGGCCACCCGGTGGTGATCGATCAGCCAGCTAAAATGCAAATTAAAAGTCATCTTAATGCAAAACCACAATATAAGCAATATGTAAAGCAATATATTTTTTATTGAGTGACAAAGCATTATATAGTAATATTTTTGGAAGATTAAACATTAATTTCATGCCTGTTGGCATTATTGCAGCAATGGGCTGAAAGACCCAGCAAGATCTCTTCTTCATCTTCTTTCTACTGCTCCTTTTAGGGGTCGCCACAGTGGACTTGTGAAAGATTCCATTCCCTTTTGCTGTGACTCTTCTGTTACAAATAACTCCTGACACTATTCTCCAAGCACTCCACTAACTTCTTCACCTCTTTTCCACACTCCCCATTACTGTGAACAGTTGACCCCAAATACTTAAACCTCTTCCCCTTCTTCACCTCTACTCCTTGCATCCTCACCATTGCACCTGCCACCCTTTCATTCACACACTGGATTCTCTTTTTCTGCGACTGACCTTCATTCCTCTTCTCACCAGCACATACCTCCACCTCTCCAGGTTTTCCTCTACCTGCTCACTGCTCTCACTACAGATCACAATGTAATCCGCAAATATGTCAGCCTGTCCATCACCACCTTGAACCCATCTGTCATTACTAGTGCACACCTCACGGCTGTAATACTGCTCTCATACATATCCCGTACTACTCGAACATACTTCTCTGTCACTCCAGATTTCCTCATACAATACCATAACTCTTACCTTGGCACTTTGCCAGTAAAGCCTTCTCTGCTGGACTAAACATATTCAGAATCATAAAATGTAGTCTTAATAAATTAATAATATTATAATTGAGACTGCAAGTCACCCAGCCACAAAGGGGTCACAAGCCAGTGAACTTCTACTGCTGGTCCCAAGCCCAGACAAATGGGGAGGGTTGTGTCCGGATGGGCAAATCCAACATTAAACCTATGCCACATCAAAATGCCAAACACCAAACTGTTTTCCAAACCGGATCAGTCGTGGCCTGGGTTAACAACTACCGCCACTGGCATTGTGGGAACTATGCTACTGTGGGTGGAAGAAAATGAAGATTGAGATGGGGGAAACATGCTAGGAGACAGCGATAGATGAAGAAAGGCTGCAGTAGGGGTTAGAGTAGGAACTTTAAATGGTAGCGCAATGACAGGCTGAAAGCGTTGGAGGGGGGCATAAACTGTTTTGTCATTGTGTGGATGGGAAGAGAAATGGGGTAGGGGTGATCCTGAAGGAGGAGTATGTGTAGGGTGTTCTGCTGGTGAAGAGAGTGTCAGACAGAGTGATGACTATGAAGATAGAAATTGATGAACATTGTCAGTGCGTATGCCCCACAAGTTGGTTGTGAGATGGAAGAGAAGGAGAATTTCTGAAGTGAGTTGTATGAAGTGATGGGGAGTACTCACAGGGACGGGAGACTGGTGGTTGCAGCAGAATTCAATGGTCATGTTGGGGAAGAGAACAGAGGAGATGAGGAGGTGATGGGCAGGTATAGTGTTGAGGACAGAAACGTTGAAGAACAGATGGTTGTAGATTTTGTGAAAAGAATGGAAATGGCTTTGGTGAATATTTCAAGAAGAGTGAGGAGCACAGGGTGATGTATAAGAGCGGAGGTAGGAGCACCTGATGAGCCACACGATGAAGGTCTGAGAAAGACTAGAGGAAACGTGCATGCTAAGAAAGAGCACTAGAGATGTGAATTTTGCTTTGAGAGTGCTGATGGAGAAGTAACGAGAAGGCCAGAAGGAGTTGCATTATGGCAGTTCATTCCAATACCTACTGCTTCTGGCGAGTAATCATTTATAGCCTAAAAATGTATTAAAACTCATTGGAGAAATAAGATTGGGCATTTTAGACTGTAAGCACCGCATTTTTGTCATATTGAATGAGATTCTGCAAAAGAAAGATCAATTGTGTCGAAGCTATATTTTTCCTCCATTTTTAACCAAGTTTTGTCACAAGTTTTACGACACGGATTCAGGTTTTGTAGGAGAGTATGAGGATTTTGGAGGACTATGAGGATGTACTGGTGTCCCAGAAAAAGACACAAAGATAAGTTCAGACACGTCAAGGCCTCTGCAGTAGCTCAAACCCATTCATTCATACATGAATGCATCGCACACTGTCTCATATAACCACACTGGCAGCTTTGGGATATAATTTAAATTAGATTCTACCAATGATATAAATTGTGTAATGCAAAAGTTTTCATGATCTTGTCTGCTGTAGAAAGCAAAACAAAATGTCAAGCTCTCACTATTCAAACTATGTCCTTAGATGTAGGATATTTGTTTCATGTCGGTCATGTGGGAGAAAAAATAAGATTTAGGCCACCAGTGTTGCTTTTGAAGATCAGTCCATATCAAGCAGTCCTGTTCTATCAAGCAGACACATATGGCAGGAGCTTAACTTCTACCATTCCACCGCTAATAATTTCTTGGTTGTGGATATGTGACTGCACCGAAGAAATTACACGTAGATGTCGCCGAATTCTTGTGTATTCATCTGCTAAACAAGTCACTGCTGATCGAAACACCAAAGTTCAAGTATTCAATATTTAACTGTTTAACTGTTTAAAAAGTTGCTAACTACTTGAGTTCCAACATTCAGCATCTCTTTCTGGGTTAGCTGTGTCATTACATGACTGTAAAATATTTATGAGCTTCCTGCTGAGCTAGAATCATATTAAGTCCCTGACATCTTGTTTTCATATGTATGAAAAGGGTCCCAACAGACAGAGTCTCTTAATAGATACATATTTACTGCTATCAGTTACACTTCTGATAAAATGATTTCCATTAAAAAAAACTTAATTTCCTGTGTTATCTGGCTTTCGTATGACAACTTAAGAAAGAACTTTAAACTGTACTTTAAACCGTACTTAACCAATACAATCTCATTCAAGAAAATGATGGGGACATAAAATTAAATACACAAATTCACAACATTGAATACATTTCTGAAATGATCTTTTTAAATTCTGTTCCTTGTCTGAGATCTATAACATTGCATTTTTTAAAACTTTTTAATTCATTTATTTATTCATTTTGCTTTGCAACGCAGGTGTCCCTTTGATATGAAATTGCTTAAAATATAACAATATTTACTTGTTTTCTATGATTTATTTCAAAATTTGTGGTCTGCCCAGGTTAAATGTTACACAGAACACAAATTTAAAGCATTACAACTGTTATAAAATGATCGATAAAAACAAAAGAGTTTGGTTGACCTGCTCTTTCTGGAAAGCACCTTGAGACACAGTTGTGAATTGGGGCAATATAAATAAAGATTGATTGATAAAGATTAATTGATCAAAACCCTCCATAACTAACAAAAGAGAAGCAGAAAATTGGCTAAATAAGCACTTTGTGACCTAAAAATTAAAAAAAAACTTGTGTACATAACTTTCCATGGCATTCAAAAGTATGTGGCACTACTATGCCTATGGTTTCTTACAAGTTAGGTAAATGATCTTACATTCTACTGTGGCCAACATGTAAAGCATTCTGACTTATTCCTATCAAAGTCTTAATGGATACCATAGTCATAAATAATGCACACTGTGTCAGCGTGTAAAACTGTGTCAAATCTCAACCCCTGCACATTAATTAAAACAGCCTTAATAATTAAAAAACCTATTCATGGGGCTCCAATATAATAGGCTAAAAAGGGTGTAAGCAATTAAGGAGCCATTACGGTTTCAAATGGTGTTACTATGCTGAAATTCATTTGAAATGCACTTCTTTGTATTGAGATGTATACATACTTTGCTACATGCCGATTATTTCGGTGGTTTTCAGAATATAATTCCCTTAGTTGCTGTCAAATAAACGTTCTTAATTAAACTGATGCGTGACACAAATGCATTCCAATAGACTTTTTTTTTAAATATGCTTGAATACATGCTTTAACATGCATCTTACCGGCTTTACATTGTAGATCACCCCTAAGGAGACTTCCAGCCCGACCGTGGATCCAGTCCGTGGATGGAATGAGAGTACGGTGCTGCTTGGTGAAGCGGGGAGGAGGGTGCTATAACGTCACTGACGCGTCACTACTATTCACATCAGCAGCTCTGCACCTGGAGCAGAAAACAGCATGTGGTTAGTCAAAGTTAAGAGTTAATGTTTGGCCAAAAAAATATGACTGCTTTGACAACATGACAGTTTTGGGTGAATAGCACCAACTAGCTTAATAAATAGTATATAAGACAATAACTCATTACAGTCATGTTAGTTCCATTTAAAACTGCTATTAAATTATATCTAACATAAAATATGTGACAGATCTGGATTAAGTTAATTCAACGTTTTAACTTATTCAAGTTGTGATATCAAATTGATGATTATTAAATAAAAATAAGGGCAATTGTGTGATTGTCTGTATCATATAATTCAGTCCAATTCTAATCCATGGAGAACTTGCAACGAGCAGGATTTAAAGGATCTGCTGCTATACATCTTATTACCAGATCCCATAGCACACCGTCAGAGATCTGGTGGAGCCAAGGACCTACAAGATATTAGGCAAATTGTTGTAATGTAATGGCGGATCAGTGTAGTCTATAATTTTCTTTATTAGATCAATCTTCAGATTTGTATTTAAAGCCTACAGGGAGTACACCCTTATACTGATATATCATTGACTCAACTAAATATCTTAAATTATATATTGTCTCACCAGTGTGTGTTAATGAGGTAAATATTATAGTTGTTTGAACAGATGTTAGCTTGTTGTCTCAAATTCTGAGACAACAGAATTACTTACAACAGAATTTACTGTACACTACTATCGGTGTACAGTAAATATAACATCAAGTATACAAATCTCTTGTATCTGGCTCCACCTCATCAGCTATATCATTTAAGCGCTTCTTACACATTTAATAATTAATTATTCAATAACAAAATATATTCAACACTGATTCAGAGGGAAATGGCTACACTGTGATTTGTAAACACTTTTTGACCTATTTTCATTTCCGTAGACTATAATGGATATATAATTATTATTAAATTGAAAATAATTTATTGTTTTTGTTAAACACATTTGTTCTGGAATGAATGACTGTAACCCATTTAAAAATGTGGGGACACGGCCATGTCCAAAACTTTTTTTTACATCAGCTTATCCTGTACCTCACGGCAAACCACCAAGCCTGAGTAACCATGGGTTGGCATCAGGTGTTGTTGGCCATGTAATTGGCTTTCTTTGAGAGGAATGTGGACTACAGAAACTGTCAGCCTTTCTTGATTTGGATAGAAAAAGATATTCAATAGGTTATTGAACCAATATAAAGATACAAAAGCACAAAAATGTTCTTTTAAGCAGCGTTTTAAGCAGCATATTCTCCTATCACATATGACATTCAGTGTGCAAGTGTACAACCAATGTGTGCACTCAATACAAGATTGACCAACACACACTTAATTAGGTCTATGATCAGAGTCTCATGTGGAAAGCTAATGCTTAAGGGCTCTGGATCAAAAGAGATAAAAGAACACATCTCCTCTGCTTTATAACGAGCATTCATTATTCCTGCAGGCTACTCACGTGCTCACATTCCTGAATTGAAACACATATGTAGTCTATATGGACTGACATAGTAGACACATGCTGCAGCACTTTGACCCGTCTGGATATGGGATCCCTGACTGGAAATGAAGGAAGAGGACAACAAGCCTTCAGGCCCCTGTCCAACAGAGGACTTTAAGTAGCATATGCAGACAGTTGTGCCAAAATAACGGAACAGATGTTGGGCCTGTCATGAGCATTCAGCAGCGCTTCAGGAGCTTGAACCCCGATCAAATGACAGAAATGCAAAACAAAACACATACTTGACCAGACAAAATATATATCAATTTTGGAAAAAAGAATGATGGGGCAGAGAAATGTACCTTGGTTAGTTAATGTGTGACACTGGAGGTTTAGAGCAGAAAATATATTACTCTGTGATAAGTGGGATACTTGAATGAGTGTGCGTTGAGGAGGAAATGGGAGTTAAGCTGCACTGAGGCATTCTAAGCAATGCACCATAGTTGTCTCACTGTGGCTTCTGTAATTTGCTTGACAAATTACAAATTCAACAATTTTGTATTTGTTGTATTTATGCCAATTTTAGTCCCATTTAAAAAAGCTGTATTGATAGCGTAAATGACTTGAATCAATGAGACCGCGGTTAAATCATTGGGAAAATGTATTGACTTTAATCATTTTCAAAACCATTTGCTTTTTTTCTTGCCCAATTAAGTAATTTTTAAGTAATCTTTTCACCTTTATCTCACTTTTCTTGGGGGGACCAACCTGCTACCAGGTTGGTCAAATACTACATTTTACTACTTGTATGATTGTATGAGACAAATAAAGGCTTCTTCTTCTAATAAAAAAAAAGGTACCTTTCTCATTAAGCTCACCATCCCTTGGGAGGATACTGTGGAAGAGGCCTTTGAACGCAAAAAGTTGTTCTCGGCTGCTGTGTTAACTGATGCGGTGGTAGGGACTGCAAGCGTTCGTTGTTCGTGTTCGTGTTACATTCGGTGTGAGGTTGGGTTTGGCAAAAAAGAGGACCCCTTTAAATTAGATTAGTAGATTTAGAGAAATAGGTGAAACCTGTTTTTCCTTCCTCTTAAATTGCAAGATAGACTTATAGATATTTTTTTTTGGATTGTCTTCAATTCCTCAGGCAATAATGCATAATGAAAACATTCGGTATTTACAGGGTGTTGGTATCTATGAGTGTGTGGTGCAGATCAAAAGAAAATGTAGATCCATTTTTCACTATATAAACCTCGACAGTCTCCCTATATGAACCTGGACTGTTTCGCTCTGTGAGTCTGGACTCATTCAGTATTTGAACCTGGTCTGTTTCATGGGCTGAACCTGGACTGTTTCAAAATATGAACCTGGACTGTTTCACTGTGTGAGTCTGGACTCATTCAGTATTTGAACCTGGTCTGTTTCATGGGCTGAACCTGGACTGTTTCAAAATATGAACCTGGACTGTTTCACTGTGTGAACCTAGACTATCTCACTATGTGAACCTAGAACGTCTCACTATGTGAACCTGGACTGTTTCCCTATGTGAACCTGGACTGTTTCATTGTGTGAACCTGGACTGTTTCAATATATGAACCTGGACTGTTTCACTGTGTGAGTCTGGACTCATTTTGACATGTCACCCTAGTCTCTTTCATTGTGTGAACCTCGATTGTTTCTATAACAACTTGGACTGTTTCAATGTGTGAAACTGAGCTGTTTCATTGTGTCAACCTATTTTTTTTCACCATATGAACCTGGACGGTTTCACTGTTTGAACCTAGACTGTTTCAATATGTGAACCTGGACGATTTTATTGAATGAATTTGTCAGGACTCTAGTATGAGCAGAAAAATTAGTAATGGTGATAGATGGCTTTGATATCTTTGACATGTGACTTGGTGCCTTTATGAAATAAATTGCTAAGTTTAAATGGTCTCATGAAATCTTGAATTTTTCATGTTTCCTATGCATATCTGATGCAGTGTTTTGTAAAGGTAAGATATACTAGACAGGATCACTGGACACTAACACATCTCCAGATGCTGGCCTTTGTTATTTTGTGAGATTTGAATCACTGCAATCTTCGTAAAATTAACCAAAAACAAAGGCATTTTGTGAAATGTTAATAAAACTCATAGAAAAGAAGTCCCTATCACATTCGATGTAAAATTTGTTTGCATCTAAAACTGCGAGACTAAAAAAGGGTCAGAAAGAAAACATTGTTTACTGAACAATAAGGCACACCGAACTAAAACCAAAAAAAAAATGTAGAGCGCACTACACCATATCTATTGATCAATAAAAACACAGCATTAATTCAAAGTACGGAGATGGACGTTTATGATGAAATCAATATCCTACTTTTTTCTATTTCCGCTTCTGCTTAAATCCGTGTAGGAAGTTGTCCTCGCAACCATCGCCATCTTTGACATTTTGGAGGCGCACTAACATTCAGTCAATGTGATTTAGATTACATTCCATACAGTGATTAGCAAAAGCATGGCTAACCGAAATATGCAACAAACGACTATGCAAAGCACCAATTCACCTCAACTGGCGAGACGCGGGACCGAGTCCCCGGCCACAGAGCAGCCAGCGGCCAACAAAGACAACTCGTCCCCGGCCCCTCAGCAGTCTCCCGCCGCCGAACAAGCAGGGAGCTCCGGGGAAGGAAACGATGAGAGGCCGGCAGAATTGACTCTGGATATATCGAGTTTTCGGAAACCCGGGGAGAAGACATTTACCCAGCGCTCCCGACTTTATGTAGGGAATCTCCCACTGGATATCCCGGAGGAAGAGCTCAATAACTTGTTCGCTAAATATGGCTCCATTAAAGAGGTTTTCATCAATAGAGACCGCGGATTCGGCTTCGTTCGCCTGGTGTGTATTGTTCTCCTAACTGGCTAAAATCCGTGTTTCAACTTCCTTGAACTATAGACTAAGATAATATTTTGAGTGTTTTGTTGAGCTGATGTGAATGGACAACACGGTGTATCAGCAATGTCTCTGAAGTCTCACTTTGGTAAGAGTATACGCCGAGGAAAAGTTACAGTTGAACTCACGGTTATTATTTCAGAGCACAGCAACCATTATGCGTATATGGACATGAATGACTGGAATTCTCATTCAAGTCAAGCCAATGTATTTATACAGCTCAAACACACATTTATACAGAGATCAAATGAATGGAGCAAAATATAGAATAAAAACAACAAGATAAATAACATTAAAGTCCACTGAAATGACGTTGATGACCTGATCTGGAAGGGGGGGAGATCATTCCAAATTTTGTCCGATTTGATCAGTTTTATGTAAACAGTTGTTTGTTCCCATACCCTTCCCAAGTTAGTAGTTTCAGGGATATATTTTATATGTTATAGATTCGGTTGGCGCATTCTATTCAGTGTTGTAACAATGTTATTGTTAATGGGAGTGCAATTTATGTTTTCCTGTTTGAATGTATAATTGTTCCTCCTCTGTGACATTAAATTGCAGTGTACTTGCATCCACATGTTAATACCAAACCAAATATATTTTGAACATATGTGACTCTCTTTCATTGGTCATTGCATAGGGTGAAAATACATTTGATCTTAGACTTTCAGGTGGCTTTAAAATGAAGATTGCAGTTTATTGTTATTTTACCATTCAGAGAATGCCACATTTTAGTGTCTTCATCATCCTCCTTTTCATCCTTTTTCCACCAGGAAACGAGGACACTGGCAGAAATTGCTAAAGCTGAGCTGGATGGGACTTTTTTGAAGAATCGACCAATCAAAATTCGTTTTGCTACACATGGTGCTTCTCTCACAGTCCGCAACCTGTTGCCTGCAGTAACAAATGATCTGCTGGAACAGGTAAACTGGATAACAGCTTAAAAATCCCCCAAATCTTCCAGTGTCTGCTCTGTGAAACCTCTAATATATGTACATCCCACCCCCTATCATCAGGCGTTTTCTCAGTTTGGACCTGTGGAACGGGCTATTGTTGTGACAGATGACCGTGGTCGTCCCATTGGGAGAGGCATTGTGGAGTTTGCAAATAAAGCAGCTGCACGTAAAGCACTGGAGCGCTGCACAGAAGGAGCCCTGCTGCTGACCTCGTAAGAAGTGGGGGAATCCATCTGGGTGAAAATGGAGAACTGGCTAAAATTGAATGAGTGTGAATGACTTACTGGGTAGTCTTACTGAAAATGGTTACATTGCTTCAGATATTGTTAAATTGATTATTTAGAAATCCATGAAAGCCAGTTAAATTTTTAGATTTTAGAACAGCCTTTAGTTTAATATCAAACGCAGCTGATAATTTTCTTGAAATACCATGTGACAAGATTTTACATCTGCATTCAGTTGTCAAATCAATAATAGGTTTTATTGTGATGGTCATAACCTACAGTTACCTAGCAGACACTCAGTGCTACTTAGCATGCTACCAGGAAAGTGTGATGCCATGTATTTGATTGGCTTTCCTTGCTGGAAACACCAGCTTTCCTTACTGGAGTACATATTATGTTTCTGACAAAACAGAATGTGTGCAACAGATTTTATGCTAGATGACCTTCTGCATTAAAAAACAAACTTTTTGCAGTAGGACCATAGGTAGGGCAGGTCTTTGGCACACGTTCAAAACTTGTGGCAAGAGAAATTTTATTGTTATTTTATTTACTAATTATAAAGAATTCTGAACATACCAGAGGAATATAAAAAACTATGAATGATTCAATTCAAAATAGATAAGCAAAACTAATTTTTATGGCTCCCTCTCATATCAGCATAGTTTCACAGAATAATTTTCTATGAAACGATTTTATTCACAGCAATCAATTACAGCCAGAACACTATATTTTCAAGTTACATATTACATTTATAATCATCTGTTTTTTTATTAACAATATCAACAAAAAGGAACTTAAAGTGATCTTGGTAAATAGCTGAGCTGATTTAGCCGTTTCTTTCTTCTGTCACAATAAAACAGTGTTGCTCCTTGGATCTTTTCTTGCAAGGAGCAGCTGCTCTTCAGAAAACAGGTGCATTAATGGCTTGCTGGTGCATTTTACATCAATTTTAGCAACTTCATGAGTTTTCATTGTTTTTAAAGAAACCGCACTGAGAGAGGCATGCAACGTACTAATACGTTTATTATTTATCGTTTAAATTGTATTTATCGTCGAAATATATACCCAGGCGCTATAGCATCTCTACTAAGGATTAACCTAAAGTTTATTAGAGTGACTGGATAAATGGGGATAACTGACAGCAGAGGAGCAGGGGGAAGCACTGACGCTCTTGATTGAAATGCCGACTAATGCAGTGCGTTCTTGGACTTGTAGTATCTTTGGTGTTTGTGCTGTATGTGCTTTTATAGTTATTATAAAAATTAGATATTGCCTCGCGGGCCGGATATAATTATTGTGCGGGCCGGTTGTGGGCCGCGGGCCTTGAGTTTGACATGTGATTAAATGTGCCGACACATCAGTTGAAAGAGCTGTCAACAGCTGAGCCATCGCAAAAGTGACCAATAGATGACAAGTTTCCGTGTGATCAGAGCTGTTTTTGCTGTTATTGTGATACTTTCAATGAAGACACAGCTGAGAATAACTCATGTCGTTGCCCTGGTTACTCTGATTGTCTTTGCAACATTACGACCTTATCATACATTAAGTTATTAGTGAGGCCGTGTTGTGTGGTAAACTCACCAGAAATGTAACGCTAACCAATCAACCAACTTAATGTGAAAAGGCAGAAACTCCTCATCATGCGCATTTATTCTGGAAAGTCCAGATCCACCGATGGTCAGAGACTTTCACAGCAGCTATCCTCCACTTAAATTACTTAATCACGGCTCCTCACTGGTTTTTATGGACTCATTTGTGTAGTTCATTATTTCTTACGTCCCACACAATTTTTTGAGCGTTTGCATTGAAAACTAACTATTTGCTGTGGTCTAGAAGACCACAGCAAATGTGAGAGTTAAAGCGTTAAAGCGTCCCTTACGCTTTTCTCCCCTTATTTTTTAGGGAAGAAAAGTGCACCTTTGTTGCCCAGTGAATGTGTACATTCTGAAAATCATTGCATGTCTGCTTTTTGCTGACAGACCATCACAATTAAAGAATACATAACAGTGTGCTAATTCTGCTAGATTAGAAGCTTGATATTCTCTGCATTAGGTGGAAATATATGTGTAAATATTAAAGTTATTAATGGGATGGAAAAAAATCAACATGACACCAATACTGTGCATTCGTAAATGTCGTTCCTTATTATATGGCCACAATGGTGAAAGGATTATTATGTCACCACAACAAACCACCCAGATTTATGAATAATCTCTGTGCAGGATTTCCTCGGCTTATTTAAATAAATATACCAGTTTATGCGTCGTTTACTTGGTGGAATAAATCTTAACTTTGAAGATTACATTAGGTAATAATATAGTGTTGTCTTCTATTTCGCCAGCACACCTTGTCCAGCCATTGTGGAGCCTTCAGAGCACCTTGATGATGAAGATGGACTGCCTGAAAAAGTGCTGCCGAAGGTTCCCAAATACCACAAGTAAATTGTGTTTTTTCTGATATTTTGAACTCCTCCTCAATGCTCTGTCTGACCCTCGATCTGGATGTCTTAAGTTTTAGAGAACTACCAAGATATTAGTTTATTAGTTTTGTGTTTACCTTTTTTCATTCTCCCAGGGAACGAGAACAGCTGCCACATTTTGCTCAGCCGGGAACATTTGAGTTTGAATATGCATCTCGCTGGAAAGCTCTTTATGAGATGGAGAAACAACAAAGAGAGCAGGTGGACAAGAACATTAAAGAGGCCAAAGAGAAACTGGAGGCTGAGTTGGAGTCTGCCAAACATGAACACCAGCTCATGTTAATGAGACAAGGTAGAGGCTGTGAATTTTAGTGACCAATTTCAATTAGTGTTTTTATGCCAGTCTAATTGTATTTGTTCATTGCTTGAATTGTTTTTCATAGATTAAACGACACAGACTTTGGGCTGCTTTATTTACAATACTATACTATACCCTATCATTTGCTTAGGTGAATGGAATGGAATAAATCTTGCGGTCTTGCGGTCTTCTTATTTTGTTGCTTTAACATGATTTTGATTTATTATTCCGCATTGCATTTGTCCTGGAGCTCTGAGCTTTAACTTACTGTATGTTACCTTCCTCCCGTCTTCCAGATCTAATGAGACGCCAGGAGGAGCTGAGGAGACTGGAGGAGCTCCGCAACCAGGAGCTACAGAGACGAAAGCAGATTGAGATGAGGTGTGTTTCCTCTCCTGGGCGGATTAATAGGATGTAGTGAGATCTCTCAAAAGTCCAGTTATTTTCTTGCTGCTAATTCCCTTAGATTTGAACTGAATTTAGGCACAAACCTACATCAACCACAGCTAATCGAGACATCATGAAATGTTTTTTGTATTATATCTGTTTTATTCACTAAATACAGCAATAAAAAAGCGTATCTGGGGATGCATTACTTTTAAGTGCCCTTTGTACAATCTTCTGTTGTCTATTGGCTTTTGCAGATGTTTTTCTTAACGTTTTGTGGCTTTTGCAGCATGATGGTGTGAAGTTGATTAAGATGTTCTATTTATCCACTGCAAGCGTGTTATTCAATTGATGAAGATGTTTTCTTTATCCCTTGCATGCCTGTGTTGTCAAATCGATGAAAATGTTTTGTTTATTTGCTTGTGCTTTATGTATTTGCATGTGTTTTTTAAATTGCAGTGTGTTGTCCCTTGTCTACCACCGTTTTGAATCAAATAATTTTTTCATGGAGTTAGACTTTTAATGCTATCTTTTATCGTTGATTTCATATGTGACTGATTTCTCTCTTGCCTCTGTAGGCATGAAGAAGAGAGAAGGAGGAGAGAGGATGAGATGATGAGACAAAGAGAGCAGGAGGACATGAGGCGTCACCCAGACGGCTTTAAACCGAACTACCTAGATAATGTGAGTGCAGTTGGAATACATCCACACACCCAAAAACACTGAAGCTTGTGCAATGTGCACTTTTGCTAAATAATTGTGTACCGCACACACAAGAGTGACACCAATCACCTTCCCAAAAGCTGTTGATAAGTTTTTCTAAAAAACTCTTTTTGCAGTAATTTGAGCTTCCGTTTTTACAACAAGACAACAACAGCATATAAACGGTGATATGGAATACTTCCTGGTCTACCTGTGCCTGGCAACGCCATTTAAGAAACTGAACCACAGAGAGTTTTTGTTGAATACACCAAATATGAAAATATCAAAGACTTTAAATATTAAATATGAAAGTTAGAATAAATTAAATCTACAAGAATAAATTAAATCTACAAGGATAAACCAAAGGTGTGACTGAATTAAAAACAGACTGAAAACTTTGAAAAAGCTGATTATAAAGATAAATGCCAGAACAACAAAGTGGATGAGACCCAGCAACTTTCTTTATTAGGTAACAATAAATAAAGTAATTGACGAGGACGGAGACCACTGGTGGTGATCTCTGAACATCAGTGGATCTGGGTTTTCAGGATGAATTTTGTGATAAGCAGTTTCTGCTTTTAACGTTACTTCAGATGATGTTGATGCCAGTTTAACATTTGTGGTGAGTATACCTCACACCATGGCCTGACTTACTAACTAAATGTTAGGTAACGTGTGTTTTAATGCTGAAACGTTTCCTCCATCTTGCCTACTTTGGGAATAAGCCTGGGCTATTATCAAGCTTTTGAAAAGCAAAAATTGCACTGATCACGTTATAGAGGCCCATTTCTGATTAAAAAAACAGTGTCATAAGGGTTGCTCATATAAGGGTTGCTTTTGCACTTGTCACACAGCTGTTCAGATTTATTACAAGATACAATCAGAATGGTCCATGTTAACCCTGCTAGTGGTTCATTGTGTCAACTACACATGAGATAGTACAAACACTCACACTTATTGCAGACATTGTATTGTTTCATTTGTACCACATTTATTTCATAGTAATATTCTATAGTTATTATATGTGTCTTCCCTGTCTTTGTTTTGATAATCCTTTTTTTTCACAGTCTTAACCACGCCTTAATTATATTGTAGAAATGCTGCTAGAAATCCTTATAACAAGTGAGATTGTTGCCCTGAGCGAAGCCTGTCCTCCATTTGAACTATTTTCAGAAAACCTGGATTTAAGTTGGTGCAGGTGAACAGGCTGTGGCTCTGCAACAGATTTTTTGTTTTTTAATTTTCAAGATTTTCAGAAAACATAATAGAACCAATAAATACTGGATTAATATGTTATACGTAATGAAAGGGGATGCATAAAGTTGTGATACATCAAGGTTAAAAAAACAGTTTTCCCCATATATTCTATTTTTCTTTATTATGACAACCCGTTTGCTGACAGTAGGAGGTTCATTGCAGAGCCATTCCCATAAAAATTCTTAACAGTCATGTCATTTTTGGTAAGTTTGAGTCCATGTTTCCTAGGCGAAAGGAGGGACAGGCAAATTTAATGTCATAACATATGACTTCCTTGATAATATGGTGGACACCTTTCCAGAAAGCTTTAAGAACTGAGCAATTTCAAAATATATGTAAATGGTCTGCCATACATTGACCACATCCTCCCCCTCACTTGGGCGGTAGTTTGTTCTGTTTGGACTTTGCTTAGGTTTTATAAAAAACTTCTTAGCTACTTAAATGTTATCATATTAATAACACTCCTATAGCTATTCTTTATTTCTTCTCTAGTGATGACTCCGTGTAGCGTTTTGTTACATTGTGATGTAATGTTTATATTTTAATACTGTAATATCAAGCACATTGTAACATTAAGAAAGGTGCAATATGAACAGTTTATTATTGTTGTCACATTATTTAATTTGTGTGCTGAAGAACTGCTCTTACTCAATTGAAAAGAGCTAATAAAAAAATTATTTATATGCTACCTTTTTTACACATGTACCAAAGTAAATAATAACAGCACAGAAAAGAAAAGAAAAAAAAACTTAAGGCCAATGCAAAAACATGAACTTAGACATGTACAGATAATTTATGACACACCGATTGTTTGGTACAGCCTGCGTCCAAACATTGTTCCCTCGTCCATCCATTGAGCTCTGCAGCTTTTACAACATGAGTGCTGTTCTGTCGTAATGGCCACGAGGTCCCATGTGGAAAGCATATTTCTCAGGTTCTGTGCACTCATCTCTGACGTGTTAAAATGTGTCTAAATGATGGACACAGTGTTTATTCTTTGGTACAACCTCCTGGCTTTGCTCAGTTGGCTCTGCATTTGAGTTCTCTTCTATGTTGCGTTCCATTTCCTGTACTGGACAGGGCGGAGTCACGTGGCTAGCGTGTAGTTTGTTTTTTAAGGGGACAGTACATCAACACACACAGTGGGCAGAATAAAAGATATGAAATTTAAAAAAACATGGGCAAGATTATATCAGTTTAAGATTCTAAAAGTCGCTTTGGATACACTTTTTGACTAATTGCCCAACCCTTCTTCACCTGAACACTTTCTCTTTCGGAGTAGGAGATATCTTTAAAAAAATACACTGTTGAGTAAGGTCATATCTTTCTGACATGGTTTTCAATTTTAGTTTGATGTAAGTCCAACCGACAGAAAGCTTTGAGCCCTGGTCTCATCTTGAGTGAATCATTGGTCATTCATAGACAATATTTAAATTGTGTACGGTAATCTTTTGGAAACATCTTCATTTGATTGTTTTTAGCCATGTTCATAATACCAGTAATTCATATCAGAAATGTTTCCCCTTAATATGACAAAATGTGTGTGAACATACAAGTCTGACCTTTCATTCAAATGTGGGCATTTTTCTATTTGAGAACTATGCTCCTGTTGATAGCCAATAGATTGGTCTATGTGAAAAAGCCTGTCGTTTAAGAGGACAGATGCATTCACATTATATGTAGACGCTGGTCGATTGTAATTAAGAATATCAATTGTCAAGATAGCCAAATCTGATCAGAAATAATGAGGCATGTAAGTGGCCAATTATCGTTTATTTTTTGTTGAATCTTCTGAGCTTTTAGATTATTTATTGCTTTCATTATAAGGTGCTTTTATTATACATGTGAGCTTCCTCTTTGGTTCCACTTTTCTAAGAATTTTATAGACTCTTTTGTGCATTCTTCTTTTTCAATGGTTTTCCACTTAATGAAGCTTAAGGAAGTCCCCAACAGTGGCTTCTTATTTCTTCTCATGTCCTCAATACAAGATTTTTTTTGAGGATTTTCATACGTTCTTCAACACTTCACATACTTATACATATAGAAATAACCAAGATCCAAAAATGATGACACCACTCCTTTTTATTATACATCTGCAAAATGGATTATTTGGGTAGACTTCGTCCGAAATAAACCTAATATGTTGAACTATTAGAAGGCCCTGAAAGAATAAATATATATTTGAGATTTTTGTCTTTTTGTTGTTGGTTGTGTGCATAGGGCATATTTCTCAGAACCTGTGTGATCATTTCTAATGTGTGACTATCAGGAGAATAAGCAGCCTCAAGGTATCTGTTCTCCAGGTTCCATTCATCATGTATGCACTGCACTGTAAGGCATACGGCTCTGTCGTCATGGGTTGTGTTCTCACAACTTATACATGTTGGACAACCAAATTTAGGAAAAAAAATTCACAATGTCACAGTGCCAGTTGTTGTCGGTTTTAACAAGATACTTAAACCTTTTATGTTTCACAGTAGCAATGGGAGCCATCCTGCACAATTTCATCTTTTATTTAAGTCATCTTCTTGAATCCTTAGATTGTTGGTGTTATCTTTGAGTGTTGAGAGTGTTGTTTATATTCTATTTCATTTTGTTAAGTTCTGTTGTCACTGATCCCAAAATATCTCCAGATGGATGGAAATATAGGTTGGAACAAGTGCTGGGCGATTTATCATTAAAAGATTGCGATTTCGATGAAGATGAACATGCAGTCTCATTCCTGAAGTAAAGCGATGCAGCAAAGCCAGTAAATTGTGTTGCAACACACCCTTATCACAGTCCTGGCCCTTTAAGTGAGTGGCCGTAAAGGTATTTTGTATCTGTGCCTTGGGGGTATTGTGGGAGATGTAGTTTGCCAAAGTGTGTCGCCACAGCCGAAGATTGCAACCGGAGAACCTTTGCCCTCTTAGAAGTGTATTTTTGTTGTCACTTAGAGCCTCTCAGTATTAAGGCCGTGTGTTTATCATAGCTGTTAAAAATCAAGTGCATATTCTCTGCTTCAGAGTTGTTTAGCTTTGCCAGAGCTAACAAGCTGTCAGTGTTAACTTTAGGACCACGGTTTATGGTATATTGTTCTATCTACACTATGTGATTAAATCTATCGGTGCAGCCATGATTCTTACGCCTTACAGTTTTAATTGATCATGGGAGTCTATGTAGAATCAGGCATCGGAAGCTCTGTAGCTGTACTGTGACCGTCTGAGATGCTATGTTTGTTGCAGTTCTACTCCTCCAAAATCTTGACCACCAATCTCACTGTCTCTTGTGAAACTACAAACCCCCCTCAAAAAGGAGATGGAAGCAACCAACAGTAGCCCTGTAGCCATCTCTTACTCCACAAAAGAGATGATATCCTCCAAGTCTGTCCGGTTTTTCCTTAGGAACAAGCCAAGTTTCTTACACAGATTTTAAGTTCTGCTAATGATCATATTGTTTTTATTTACCTAAAGATTCAATATTTATGCATTTGTCAAATCTATATTAAAATAAGCTATTAAAATATCCCCATTTTCTCTAAAAAGTGAAATATAAGTAGTCTAAAATTATGACTTTATTCTCGTATTATTACAAATTTAACCTTAAATCTCTTCTCTTTTTTTTCTTTTTTCTTTTATCAATGTTGCCATAACACTATGTCGAAGGTCCACCTACCTCAACATAAGTTACAATTTTTTCAGGGCTTTCAAATTTTTTTATAATTCTGTTATTTAGAAACACAAGAAATGATTTTAATGTCTGTACGTACACAAAGCCTTGGTTTAAATTTTTTAATTTCATTCAATATAACTTAAATATCTAACATATCAGAAGTAAACGATATTGTCTATCTTTCCGCTTCATCTCTATAAATGTTTCTACGTTGAAATGTAACTGTTAGAATGCCATTAGACCATAGAGTAGCTGTTAATGTTCTTGGTGCTCCCTTGCTGAATCTCCCCGGTGTTAATCTTTAAAATATAAATTGTAAGTACCACGTGGAACCCTTTTATTGCCAGCTTTGTACTATATATTAATTTGTGGATAAGTATAGAAAGCAATTTTTTCACTGCTCTCTAACTGCAGTTCCATTTGGAGTTTAATAGATTGGTGAATCTTTTCACTGGGTGAATAGAAACAATATTCTCCGCAAATAAAAAATTTCAATGTGAATTATATTACATATGATTGAAATGGTTGGATATGGTCCAATCTTGATTGCCAACCATGGATCATTTCCAGGGTCAGCGGTAAATGTTGTTGGAATATATATATATATATATATATATATATATATATATATATCTCTGCAGATATTGAAAAACGTAAACATCAAGAGTCCCATTCTAATCTCTGTAATTTAAGGAATTTTCTTTAAGCAAACACAAGTATACATTTCAGAGTCCTAACTGTTGGAATGAGTGTCGATGGTGGTATTCATGTTATGACTTTTTCTCTTCAAATCCTTGTTGGAGTCTACATCGTACTTGCATCTAATGCTCACAATTTTTCAACAGTTTTCTCATGGGCTATAATGAAATAATGCCAGAGGTCTTATTTAGGATTGCATGTACCTGTAGTTTTGTGTGTGTGTGCGTGCGTGTGTCTAGCTGTGTGTGTATATGGCAGCAGAAAAAATGTAGAAATACACACACACATATATATGTACAGATAGATAGATTTATTATCATATTGTTGTGACATGTCATCTGATAGTCTGACTTCCAATTCAGATTATTATGTTAACTTTAAAGGTCTATTTATTTTTGCATATTTTTGTAGACCACATTACTATAAGAAGGAAAAAGTGCACTGATACACATGATAAACTGTAGATCTCAGTGTTACTTACAAATATTCTACATTTACTGTATATGCTAACCATAAAGATTATTGTGATGTGAAATTACTCTCAGACAAGTGTTTTCAGCTGCCATCTAGTGTCTGACCTAATCGCAGCTCTGGCATCAGTGTGTTCCACAATTTTTCTGCACATCCTTGTTTTACTTAAGTTCTTTTCTCATAGTAATGGAAATGTTTTGGCCCTTTATCAGGTAAGTAGGCTAAGAATACAAAGGTTGAACATCATAATGTCTGAATTTAATTCACATACTTTCTCACAAATTTTCTAATTATTTTGTGCTTGTGTGAGAGTTAAAAAATGTTACATTGCTGAAAGCTGCATTGGCACGCTGAAATAAACGTGAATGCCCATAAATAGGTTACTAATATAAGTTTGATGTCAGTGATGAGTATAAATACATTGAGATACAGATGCACATCTGTAATCTTTGAGAATATGTTTAAGAGAGATATACAGGGTTGTGCATGTGAAGGAAGTGTATTCTATTAATGTTTTGTTATTGGACAGTGCCTGAATGAATGAGCAGATGGAGCATCTTGTGGTTTGTGTGTTTGGACCCTGAAACATCAAGCTGATAGTCCGACAGGTCTGTATATGTGTTACGTATATAACGTAGCTGACCCTCGTCACTAGCTGTTTGGTCAGTTAAGCACGATAAGTCTGCAGAAGGAGGAATTACCATTTTATTTTGATTTATCTTTTCATTATTTCTCTGGCTATTCCTTTTTCTTACCCCTTTTGCAGTTTGCAAATGGTGCAAACTGTTGAGTAATACAAGACGGTTGGCAGGAAAAAAAAGCCGTTGTTTTAGTCATTGCTACGTCATTGTAAGGTATTTATTGCATATTTGCATGAGAGCTTGATGTCTCATGATTGAGTGAATGTAATGAACAATGTTTTAATACATGTCTGAATTAAGAAATGAGTATTTCTGTGGTAGTGTGTGACTAGGAATCTACAAAATAAAAAAATATTCTACCTTGAATTTATATAAAAGAATGCATTTAAACCAATTCTTCATTGGTAACAAGTTAAAGACAATTTACGCTGCTGTCATCAATTTTGTGCAGAATGTCAATACTTCTCTTATGAGTGTGTCCAATAGGCTGTCCACTGAAGATTTGTACTGTAGCGGAGTTTTGTGGTGAATGCTCTTCTTCACTTCTTCCAGAGAGAACAGGAAATGAGAGTGGGTGAGCTGGGCCCTCGTGGAGCCATTAATATAGGAGGTATGGGCATGATTGTACAAAGACTAATTTGATACACAACCACATCACCTGACGATAATGTGAAAAATGATGTAATGATGTTGAACAACATAATTAGTCTTGCATCACAACTGAAAAGATGCATTCACAGTTTTTGCCTCTATTAACTAGTGATTTTAAATATTTTGGCACCTTTTTGGTCTACATTACAATGAAAAGGAGAAGAAAACTGAATGCATCACATGAAAACATGACGTGCATACTAAGAAAATATGCATTTCACTTACCTGGGTTGTTTTTGTTCTAATGATATTTTGTGGTTTGGGAAATATTTTGCCCCTGAGCTCCTATCCTCAGGCCAATGCGGATTCAAAGTACATTAAGATACATATGGTACCTGTTGCTAACTTATGATAAAGATGTATCCATAATTAAACAATAATGTGTATCTGCCATCCATTGCACTTACAGGTATGTAGCATCCCTTTTCAGGAGAGTTTCTGAAATGAATGATGACAGAATTTAAATTAGTAAAGACAGAGCTCTGTGGACTTTGGCCCCGTTCAGACCTGTTATTAACATTTCTTCTGGGTAATCCCATCACAAGTCTAACTATTCCTGCCGGGAAAAAAGTCTCCTCATGTGTCTTTGAGTGATTAGATCTCACTTTCGCCACTAAATATGAAAAGCAGCATGTACATCCCTATGAGAAATGCACAATATTTTTTATAACCCCTTTATTATCTTTATCTATTGAATTTTTACGTAACATTTACATAATTTCCATGAATGCAAATGAATGTGAATTTGTTATAGACCGTGTTTCACAAATTTTGTGGCTTACTTTTGTTTGTAGGGAACCTAGTCTTCGTCCCTGGATAACCAAGAAGTAGTCTATAGCGGCTGATATTGGTTATAATTTACTGTATCTGTAACTTTAATAATAGTTATAATGCTGTCTTTATCAATTAGTTCAATGGAATTGGTGAAATCACTTCGGTACAAATGTGTTCTGACAGCTGCTAAATGCAGGAAAGTAAGACCTGTTTAGAAATTGCTGCAGCTGTCCCATTAATTACTATAAACTGTGCTTGGACCGACTGTAATAGGTTATGCCATGCTGAATGCAGGGTGAGGGCTGTATACATTTATCATGATTTCTAGATATCATATTATGGTTCTTCACTTAACTACAACTTTGGATTGCACATCATCTCTCTTAACTACTATATTTTTGTTACCTGAACTACACGACCTACTTAAAACATTTCCTGGGGAGGGTGGTAAGTTATTTAAAATAGATAATGGCACTGTGGGTGTGTTTGTGTGTACGCGTGCGTGTGTGTGTACCTGTCTTTCATTTTGTCTCTGTGGTAGGATTTGTTTGTTGATGTCTCTGTGAATGTGCAAATCATATGGACTGTAAAGGTGTATTAATGATTTCCACCTAATCTATTCGAACTTTTAACCAAATATCCAAAAATTGTTTCCATTTACATCCATTACTGCAAAGTGACTATTTGGACCTGGAGTCATCTACGTAAACAGTTGATGTAACCGGTTCTCTGGTCAGCTATTGTTAAACCAATGTAGAGGGATGGGAGACATCAAGATGAAATCATTGAACAGGCACCAGTCAAATCTTACATCATTTTAAACCAATTTATTAAGGATTATGAAGATATAGTTGTTTAATGCCAGCATTTGATAAAAGTTACTCCTCGTTGATCCACAGACACTACAGGGGGCTTCAGTGATACTGAAACCAAGTTGATGGAAGTTCTTGTGATATTTTTTATATGACAAATTCACCTCATGCTAAAGTTTAAATGTGAAATGAAAATTTAATTTTAAATTAAATGCATATACGCCTACTGTAAGAAGGGGCGCTGCAGATTGGGAGTCATATGTTTATGAACAATGTGATTGGAATTATCAATCAATGATGTTGGAAATTCATTGGTGGGCTATTTTCTTTAATACTGGCCATACTTCTATTTTCCTTTCCAACTCATTCACTGGATAAGTGACCTACTCCCTAGAACCGTTTTTGGCTGTGTTCGTAAACTTGCGTCCATTGAATATTGTGTGTTCTCTGATTCATTCTCGTCTACCATCATCCTCATTACTTCTTTGTGAATGTCTGATTTTCTCTTTGGTCCATGGCTATTCTTGATTCAGCCCTAATGAGGCCAGCATTATATCTGGGGAAATCAGCAGACTGGTACAGTCTTGTGTCAGTTGACTTGAGATTTTGCTATCTTTGTTGTACAAATACTTTTAATGGTATTTTGCAACATGCTTGAATTAGGCTATTTTTTATGAATTGTTATAAGTACGATTTTTGAAATCATTAAAGACTAATTTTAGTACATAGTTAACATTTCACTTTTTTATGAGAGAAATCTCTTTTGCTAATATTGTTGCCACACCACAATAAACACCCTAAATTGGCTACTTTTCTGGAGGTATGTACACTACTCATAATAATAAAGGGAACATTTAAATCACACATCCCAGATGTGGATGAATAAAATATTCCAGTTGAAAATTTTTATTGATTACATAATGTAATTTGTTGAAAACAAAATAACGTAAGGATGATCATTAAACCATTCAGGATTGGATTCAGTATCATACTCAAAATCAAAGAGAAATGAGATCCCAGGCTGATCCAACTTTTGTGAATTTCCTCAAGAAAACTCATAATGTGGCTCAGTAGTGTGTATGTCCTCCCCGTGCCTGTACGCCCCCCTCAAACGTCTGGGCATGCTCCTAATGAGACGACAGAGGGTCTCCTGTGGGATCACCCCCCAGGTCTGGATCACGGTATCAGACCTGATACTGATTAGCTCCTGTAAAGTCTAGTGCAGCGTGGCGGTGCTGGATGCAACGATGCATGATGTCCCAGAGTTGCTCGATTGGATTCAGGTCTGGCGAACGGACGAGCCAGTCAATTGGATCAATGCCTTCGTCATCCAGGAACCGCTGACAAACTCCAGCCCCATGAGGCTGGGCATTGTCACGCACCAGTAGTAACCCAGTTTCCACTGCACCAGTATATTGTCTGACAATGGGTCTAAGGATCTCATCCCGGTACCTAACAGCGGTCAGGGTATCCCTGGATAGCACGTGGGAGTCTGTGCGGCCCTCCGAGGATTTGCCTCCCCAGATCATCACTGAACCACCACAAAACTGGTCATGCTGGAGGTGGTTGCAGCAGAACATTCTCTGCAGCGTCTCCAGACTCTCTCATGTCTGTCACATGTGCTCAGTGTGAACCTGCTCTCATCAGTGAAAAGAACAGGGCGAAAATGGTTAATCTGCCGCCCTAATGGTATGTGTTTTCGACAGTTTTGGCAGAAACATGCACACGAGTGGCCTGCTGGAGGTCATTTTATAGGGCTCTGACAGTGCTCCACTTATTTCTCCTTGCACGAAGGAGCAGATAGCGGTGCTGCTGCTGGGTTGTTGCCCTCCAACGGCCCCCTCCACCTCTCCTGGTGTACTGGCCTGTCTCCTGGTATCTCTTCCACTGTCTGGCTACGGTGCGTATGGATGTGCCATCCTGGAGGAGCTGCACTACCTGAGCAACTTCTGTTGTCTGCAGATACCGACTCATTCTACCTATAGTGGCGAGGGCACTGAAAAAATGCAGAACTAGCCAAGAATTAGCCAGAACGGATGATGAGAGGGAAATACTCCCTTTCATCGTCCGTGGCCACCACCTGCAATACTGTTCCTTAATAGTGGTTGTCTCGTTAATTGCCTCTCCTTTCCACCTCTTGTCCCATTTGCACAGCAGCAGGTGAAGTTGATTCACAATCATTACTTCCTGACTGAACAGGTTGATATCCCGGAGGTGTGACTGACTTGGAGTTACAATGTGATGATTTTGTGATCCCTTTATTTTTTTTGAGTAGTGCACAAAGAAATCTCAACTAATTAGCTCAACTAATTGCCAGCAGGTATGCATTTGCAGCCTACCAACAGTTGTTTACACATCTGTACTTCTTTCAGAATGTGGGATATATTGTCGGTCTCACAAATGACAAATTTCTTCAACTTATATTTAGTCTTTCAGCCATATGACATAAACTGATAAGCCATAATATTTTAACCACTGATGGTTGATGTAGCACTAAGGCGTTACAGTGGCACCTGTCATTACGTGCGATATATTAGGCAGGAAGTGAACATTTTATCGTTGAAGTAGATTTGCATGAAGCCCAAAGAAATGGACAAGCGTACGGATTTGAACAAACTTGACAAGGGCCAAACACACAAGGCACAGCAGCTTGATGTGCATGGAGCTGCGTAATCACAGACCGGCAAGATTGCCTATACTGACTCCAGTAATCTACTGAATGTGCCTGCAACGACTTTGTCAGCAGCCAAACTAGTTTTGCACCAGCTCACATTATAAATTAAAATGCTTTACAATCGGCTACTTCAGAAATTAGATTGGATAAACGTCTGAATCAAGATCGCAATCTTTTTGCAATTAATCGCAAAGACCCACAATTGGGCATCTGTAGAATGTGATGGACAAACATGTTTGATCGATGGAGGCCCAGTCTTGCAGCTTATCGGATTTAAAGGATCTGCTATTATCATCTTTGTGACAGATACCACAACATACCTCCAGAAGTATTAGTAGAGTACTTGCTGTGCCAGAGCCTTTTCAGTAGGAGTAGTGGGACATATTCATTATGCATGTGGCTATAATCTAATGGTTAATCAATGGAAATGTAAGAGAAAATGTTCAGCCTCACTTCTCCATTGTGTTATCTGCTGGATTTGTGTTGTATGGGATTGAGCCTTCACAGTTGCAACATTTTGAGAACTGTGGAAGATTATTCCAAAAACTCTGTATGCTCTGAGGTGATATGCAATCCAAGGGTTAGTTAATCAAAAATTAGGATGTTGCACTTGGACTCAAATATTAGATATCTAATTAAGAACTTTTTATACTTTTCGTATAAACCTGTTAGATTTAATAAATTACTGCTTTAAAAAACAGACCACATTTTGACTTAGAAACAATATTTATTTTTGGTTGTGATTTGTGTCATATTTGTTCAAATGGGCTTAGACGGTATTGCATGATAGGTAATTTGTTTTTAAAGGTATTATATTACTTCAAACTGCTAAGTGTACTATCATGGTGTTCATAAATTCAGTAGCAAATTTGAACCAGTGATTGTTTGTCATTCATTTTGACAGACATTAGTTGTCGACCCAAAGCCATTGAAAACTTTTACTGCAAAATAATTTAGATTAGTTTAAATGGTCAGTTGCCGCTCCTGCGGGACATTTGTTACATTGTACTGACCCACCAAGTGACAAACAAATGCTCCGCTGTTTTGCGTGTAGATGGCTTTAACCAGGCCTCACCGGGGCCCAGTGGTAACCAGGGTCAAATGATGGGCATGAGTGGAAGGGGCGGAGCCATTGGCCCAGAGGGAACTACAAATATGGGGACACCAATGATGTCAGAGAATGGAGCCATGGTAATGTATCAGAAAAAAAACAAGTTTATCTCTAAAGCGGCATTGACTTTGAGCGAATATTGCCTTCAACCTTTTTAAATAAAGATGGGAAACTTATAGATTCTTAAACAAAATAAAAATATTGTTTTAATTTGAACTTAGACTATACTTGAGAAGCTTTTGTTTATAATCAATTAATATATTTTTAGAGAGGAGTCCATATACGTTTTGAGGGACTTACAAGTTGCTCCAAAATTTGTAGACTTAACTAATTGTCTCATTGCTCTCTCTCTCTCTTTCTCTCTCTCTATTTGTCTGCTTGGTTCATCCACCTTGTACTCATGTATGGTGACACTTGGATCAAACTAAACCTTGACTGATGAACCTCGGAAACTACTTGACTTTTTCGGGATACGCTCCAAAATACTTTAAAACAATTATTTTAATTTCCCACCATTTCCGTAACACTGATCTCATGACACCACAGCGAAATGATAGATACCCGCAGGGTGGATCGGTTGGGGGCCGACCAGATGTTGAGTCCCCAAAGCAGCAGCAGCAACAGCAGCAGCAGCAGCAGAAGCCGCCATTGGGCCCTCAAGTTGGACCAGCGTCAGGATTTGGCAGAGGGAATCCAGTAGGGGGAATCTTTGACGGTCCAAATAACAAGCGTCGTAGATTCTAACTTCTCTCTGTTCATGGAGGCACAGTTCTAATGAGTATTTATTACTGTCCCATTGCGATAGTTTCATTTTCCGTTTTCCATTAACTATCTGCTGAAAAAAATTTGTGAAGGAAATGAGCACACTTGTGTTGTGTGCAAAAAACTGTGCAAAAAAAATATAGTAAAATACTTTATTATTACCCTGTTATTATTCCCAGGGGATGATAATAGTCTGTTAGGAAGAAGACCGTCCGTTACAACTATTGGTAATTTATTCAAGCGTTTAGTTGTTTGTATTTTTTATTCTGGCTATGAGCGACTACGGAAGAATATTAGGGCCACAATGCTGCGTGAAAACTTTCTTTGTAATTCTGACTTTATACTCAGAATTTCGACTTAAAACTCTGAATTCTGAATTTATTCTCAGAAACCTGATACCCAGAATTCCCCCCAAAAATTATAATGTTGCTCAATTCTGAGAATAAATTCAGAATTCTGAGAATAAATTCAGAACTTTGAGAATAAAGTCAGAAATCTGAAAGAAAAAAAAAGTCAGAATTCTGAGAATAAAGTCAGAATTAAAAAGAAATGTTTTCACGTAGCCATATGTAGCCTTGATCCTCCTCTTTAAGCGACTGTCTTCCTTCACATCTATCTTTTGGTTGTGTTAGTCACCTTTCCAACATTGGTGCTGATAGAATCAATTGTTTTGTCAGTTCAAAACACAAATGTTTTTATTTAAATGTTTATTGTAATGCAAATTGTTACTACCGGGATTTTCTTTTGAAGGATAAATCTACAAGGTTTTGCATTTAATCTACATACATAACCTTTTTCACAGTTATATGTTCCACATTTTGCCTGCTGAATAAAACTTTTTGGGCTTTTTATGCGTTTAAGATAACTTTGTGGTAAGACAACATTTAAGTTGTTTTTAATTGGACACACTTTACTCAGCCTCAGGGGGGGGGGTAAATTATGACATGAGATTCATATTCATAGACCCCTCAAACTGAAAAATTTGTGTAACCCAAAAAAAACATTTAATAAGAGAAAGCCATTTCATCCTTATTTCCATTCATTCTTCTATTTTCCCTAGTATTTAGATAGATTAGGCCTACCTTTGAAAATGTGCTATTTCTCTACTGTAACTAATTACAAGCCTAGTTGTTAAATGAGTGAATGTTTCTGCATCTTCAGTGCATCCTGTGTTTCGTTATGAAAAATAAAAACATTTGGGGAAGTTGTGTCTGTGTGATTTAAAAATATTGTAATTTTATCCATGAACTTGACTGCAAAGAAACAAACTCCTCAATACACCAATCCGCCTTAACAATTAAGCCACCTGTCTATTATATTATAGGTTTACTTCTTGCTACTAATGCCATCTCCTCGGACACCTGTCAAACAGAACCGGTTCTGTTTTTTTCAGCAATTTTATGCACAGTAGCCTTTCTCCTCCTTATTTTGAGTTAAGTATGTTCCTTTTAAATTTAGATTAAATCTTTGATTCATAATAACTCAAATGGTTTCAGTCCGTCTGCAACCCAATCCAAAGCTTCACTGGTCCAGTTATTTTCTCACAAACAGAATAAAGCAGGGAAATGAAAATAACACACTTTATTCGCAGATCACTTATGTTTGAGCACTTCAAGTCTGCATAAGTTTATCTCTTCTGTTTACCTGTGTACTCCCGACTTCATCAGCGTGCCCAACCATTTTCTTTTACATACTTTGATTCTACCTTACTGTCTCCTCTGACTGACAGTGATGACCTTAGAATCAGCATGATATTGACTGAGTGATTGAATGGTGTACATGTTATGATAGATGCAATCCTTTCATAGACCCCTCATGTAGACTTCATTTGTAAGAGGATGCAGAAGCAAATTTATTTCTTATGTAGACTAAGATCGTTTGGAGTCAGTATAGAGACTATACTTCTATTTTTTAAAACAGTGATTCAGGATGTCATGATAAATAAGCCTCAAAATTAGGATCTGGTAAAGAGAAAAGGAAGCTAGGTTAAGAAAAGGGGTGAAATATTTTAAGCAGTAGTATGGTTTCAAAACAAGAATGAGCACTTAAGATGTGATGTTTGCTTTGAAAGTGCTGATGGAGAAGTGCAGAGAAGGCCTGAAGGGTTGTGTTTGTGGATTAGGAGAAAATTTACTACAAGTGCCCCAAGGGAGGAACTGTTGTTTTGCATGAGGAAGTCTGAAGTGACAAAAGTATTTTGGAGTGGTACATGATATGTAAGAGAGCAATATGATTGCGATGAAGTTTGCAGTAGTAGTGACAAAACGGTTCATGCTGGATTTGGGCCTGCACAAAGGATTGGTTCTAAGCCCTGTCTTGTTTGCTATGGTGATAGACAATGACTGTGGCTTTGGTGTGTGGATGACAATTTTGTCTGTAGGGAGGGCAGGGAACAGTTCGATGAAAACCTGGAGAGGTTGAGGTATGCGCTAGACGGAAGAGGACTGAAGGTCGGCTGCAGCAAGACGGAATACATGTGTGAATGAATGGGAGGCAGGTGGTACGGTGAGCATGCAAGGGGTAGAGGTGAAGAACTTGGAGTCAACTGTTCAGAGCAACGGGAAAAAGAGGTGAAGAAGTTAGCGCAGACACCCACTCGGTGTGGAAGAGTGTCAGGAGTTATCCCTTACAGAAGAGTAGCAGCAAGAGTGAAGGAAAGGGCTCACAAGAGGGTAGTGAGAGCACTGGCTCCGACCAAAAGACAGGAGGCAGAGCTGGAGGTGGCATAATTGAAGATGCTCATATGTGCAGATGTTTTTTGGGAGCAAAGAGGATGGACATGATAGAAACAAGCAAAAAAGAGGGACAGCCCAGTTTAGAAGTCTCAGAGACAAAGTAAGAGAGGCCACATTGAGATTGTTTGGACAAGTGAAGAGGAGGTATAGTGGATCTATTGATAGAAGGATGCTGGGGATAGAGTGGTCAGGCAGGAATGAGGCAGATGAATAGGAGTTCTGGATGTGGTGAGAGAGGACATGTAGTTGGTTTGTGTGAAAGGAGAAGATGCAGAGAACAGGGCAAGTTGAAAACGATGATCCACTGTGCCGACCCCTAAAGGGAGCAGACAAAAGAAGATTTAATGCCATGCTGTATTGCAGTAAAAACCGGTTCAGCAACTTGTCTGTAAAACTTAAAACCAAACTGTTCATTCATTCATTATCCATAACTGCTTATCCTGTGAAGGATCGCTGTCAAATCAAAATTTGCTCAAAGATTATAGGCTAATCTGTAGCACAATCCTTTCAGCAACTCACAGTAAAATCATTTTCAGATTAGCGAACAGTGTCTCCTCTAATTCATCACTTGATTTAAGAGGAGAATACCAACTTCTTTCCTCCAAGAGGGGATTAAGAGACCCTCATTCTAAATGCAACAAGCTCAAAAACGTAAAAATGTAAGTCCATCCTATTGCTAAACTAAAATCAGTGCCGTAATGGCTGAGGTCTGAATCCACATGTTTGGCTGTTCATGATTGTCTAATATGGTCTGAATTTTTATGAAAATTGTCTAATGTGTGACTGTTGATGTAGATCTCTTAAACGGATCTGCCCAAGGATTCAAAATGAATCCAGATGAAAATTGAAGACAACAATTAAATTAGCAGCACTGTAAGCTTTATCAAAATAAATCATCAAATAAAAATCTTAAGTCATAAGATGCAGATTTAGGTTTCATGTTTGGATAATTCATAGACTCAGTTAAATGTAGAAATATTGTAATCTGTCCTCTGCCTTTTTTTCCAATCCCAAATATCATCAGCTGATTTCGCAGAAATTGCTAAACTACCGAAGAACACAAGCCTATGACACGATGTTTTACTGTCCTTACAGTGTCTTCATATATTTGTGATGCCTGCGTCGTGATGCGGATCGTATCAGCAGACTCTTCCCAACATAAAGCTCTTTTCTTTGTGGTCTTGGGGAATCTCATTTTCTAGAAGCTAGTCTGCAATTATTATAAGTTATGAGTCCAGGTTAAAAATGTGGAAACTTGAGGCCCGAGAAGCACCTTTTCAGTAAGTAGGAGACCTCTCCTTAAAATTAAACTTTGGGTATTTAGATAGAGGTTATAATTTTAAGAATTTGAGCAATAATATATAACAATAGTTAACACATTACCAATCACAGTACAATGGATTACACACCCTTAAACACATCTGGGGGGAGGGGATACAAATGTGTTGTCTCTGTAAGTTTCAACATACAGTATCTTTCAAGGTGTGTTGTGTTTTTGTGCATACTCAAACACCTGTCTAAGCAACAGTGGTTCTGGCTGTCTATCTGCTGACCTGGTGTCACGGAATTTCTAAAGATTTTTATAATTTTTTAACAGGTAAATACTTTTCATTTTTTTCTTTCATGTCTTTCCATCATGAAACACTGACAAAGTAGTCATTATGTCTACATTAACATATTTTGGATAATCTGTCATCATCTGCCTGGTTTTCAAAAGTATACGATTAAAAGTGTGTTGGCGTTGTTATGAATTATTAATAACAAGTACATCATTCCTTATACCAGGTTTTAACCTCTCCAAGTGATGTTCGTAAATGTTGTGACACTTGTTTTCACTTTTGTTTATGATAGAATTGTATTTAGCAAATCATGGGTCACATGATCATTTAAATGTTAGAGCAGATTCGTAAGAATTTATGTTCATATATTTGCTGTATTTTAGAGAGCAACAGTCATGAGTAACATTTGACAGTTTTCCATGTAGTTCTTAATATTGCTGCTTTACTAGAATCTTATAGTTAGTAGACCAAGTGATTGAAAGTTGATGGAGTAAATATGAGTAGATAATTCAACAATATGTAGCATAATATAGCATAACATGTACAATGGGCGGTATTTATAAAACATACTCAACCTCATAAAGGTTTGTGTCGATTCTCATTCATCCTGGTCACAACAACTTTTGATGGTAGAATCCGAAGAAACAGGACTTCACTTCTCATCCGAGGTGCTTCCTCAGTTATGACTAACTGGTGAACTTCCATCGAGGTGTTTGATACATTAGTAAACAAAACTATGTTTTGTCTCTCAGAAACTAAATAAAATTGGACCAGGCTTAATTGATGACTGGTTTTTAATTTAAAATGATGTAATCGTATGTAAATTAAGTCAAATAGAAAAACTTGAGAAAAAGAATCTCAGCACTGAGAGGTTACCCAACCAATCACTTGCTGTATAGAAACTATGCTGAGTATGAAAAGTGCATGGCTCAGAAAGGGAGGCTGACAGAGGCTCAAGTGTTATTGCAATGCGACTTCTGCCACCAGCACGTTTACAGTTGATTGATATGAACTCCATATATGCTATGGTACAGAATGGGTTTAGACTTGATAAAACCGTCAACAAAAAATGAGCAGTGCAATTGTGAAAATATGTTTCCAAAAAGTGCCCGGAATGTGCAAGAGCTTTCATGGGATAGTAGCTTATTAACTCAAATCTGTTGAGTTATGCTTCAGCCGCTTCTAGTCTTTGGTCATATTGGGCGTGGACCCCTACTTAAGCCTTACATTGCACTGTATTGACAGTGAGTGGAACCTCTGAAAACTGTTCCCAAACCATAGCTAAGTCATACTTTAACAAGGTAAATGCTTAAGATTTACAAGTGACATTTATTTGGACATACAAAAAAGAATATATTGTCTTTTTGTTTTGTTTGAAAGTAGTTTGCAATGAATCAATCTCTCCTTTACCACCAGTACTCCATACTCAAGCACCTTACAGGGGTGGAGAATTGAAGAGGACATTTGGAAATTCTCATTGGACCAGCGTGATGTCCATGTTGTATTCTGGTTGTTGATTGGTTAGAGGGCACGTTTCCCTTTCCTGTGTTTTAGACAATTGCAGATCAGAATGAAAAAAACAAGCACATTGAAATACATTAAATTAATCCGGTAGCTCCCATCTCCAGAGGAGGATAAACAAAATCTATCCTAAGATATTAAAAAAGAAGATATTAAAATGATTTAATAAATGAGACTCTGGTAATGGTTTGTTTCAACCAATTATGGTTTCTATATTTTGATCTCACTCTTGCCTCCTCAAAACAGAGGACAACCATGTTCTTCATCACGTCCACTGCCATCTTCACATTTAACCCACAGTGTTATCCTAGTGTTATCCTATTAACAGATTTATATTCTGTCTTTTTTAAGTAATCCTTCCACAAGTCTTCAGAAATGTTTTGGTTTAGCTTTATAGATTTTGCCATAATTGCGTCCGTTAGTTGCTGCTCATATTTTCTAATTGTTCAAATCCAAGGTGAAAGAAGTTCGAAGTCTGTATTCCAGCGGGTTTTAAAATACTAAACAAGTGATTTGGAATGACTGACTGAAAGTCTTTGATGAGTCATTTTTGTGTTTGTTAAAGCTGATTTTACCCGTCCTCTGTTACACATTAGTTTATATGTAGTTTATTTCATGTAATTCAGAGGCTACATAAAATTACATGGTTCATAAAATTGTGCTTCAATTTGTGTTCTCAGTGTTTAATAGCAGGTGTTCTTCTTTCTCATCTCTTATAGGCCATGTTTGTGTGCTGCCCGGTGAACCGATAGGTAAATACCAACAGAAACACACACACAAACCAACAGACAAATTTTGATGCAAAAATGACATTCAGAATTAGATCAGGAGTTCTGCAAGGATAAGGTTAATTAATTGGATACATAAGAGTGTTAATTTCAGATGGATTTTGAAACGACCCCCCCTTAGTGCTAAAAACATGAGGAAAATTCAAAGAAAATTTTTTTCCGCTACTTGAATCATTTTTTTATTCCCAAGAGTAAATATAAAGAAAGTACTTGAGACATTTAGAACACAGCTAAGTACATGCATGTACATGCTTTGTTTGAATAAGTCATGAACTATCCTAATTTGTGTGTGCTCTGTTCTAATTTGTTACATTTTGACACGAGAAATCACTAGAAAATTTTAATTTTTCTCTCATTGTGGCACCCTAGCGACCCCGCCAAAAGATACTGTGTGTATGTGTATATATATATATATATATATATATATATATATATATACATAAAATAATAATAATATTTCTTTATAATAATCGTTTTTTTTATTAACAAGGAGGAGCGAACCATGTTTTCGGTGGATGACATCTATCCCACTTCAACCCCATATTTTACTTTCAGTTTGACCAACTCTATGAGTGATTCAGGTAAGTTTTGCAAAATGCTGCTGTTTAAAAATGGAATGAAGACCATTTATAAAACCGCAGTTCTGCCTGTGCTTTTAATTTTCATCCTTTTTTCTTTTTGTGTGTCATACAAATACAATGGTGGGGAGAGAGTGGTGGTTGAAACAGACTTGGCCATTTTGGTGAAAGCTAAAAAGGAGAAGAGGAGGTGGTGGGTAGTTATGGTGGTAATGACAAGAACATAGAAGGACAGATGGTGGTAGATTTCACAAAAAGGATTGAAATGGCTGTGGTGGTAATGTATTTCAAAAAAAGTGAGGAGCGCAGGGTGACCTATAAGATCAGAGGTAGGACCACTCAGGTGGACTACATCTCATGCTGAACCTGAAAGAGATTGGAATCTAGAAGTTGGTGACGGGGGAACGTAGCCAGACAGCATAGAATGGTAGTATGTAGGACGACCACGGTGGTACGAAAGAAGAAATGAGCGGAGGATCAAATGATAGAAGCTGAGGAAGGAACTTTGCTGTGCGATCTTCAGGGAGGGGTTGAGACTGGTTCCAGGTGGTAGTGAATAACTGTCGAATGACTGGTTTAATACAGTAAAGTGGTAAAGGAGAAGGGAAAGAAGATACTTGGTGTCACATCTGGACCGAAGAAAGAAAATAAGGGGGCATGGTGGTGGAATGAGGAGGTTTTAGAGAGTATACACAGGACAAGATTGGCAAAGAAGAAGTAGGATAGCAAGAGAGATGAAAGTAAATACGAAGACACGGCATAAGGCAAGTGTAATGTATCAAAGGCTTAACCAGAGGCCTATGACAATTTGACAGTATAGGAACGAGAAAAAGGACTTATACGGATAGGGCATACAGGGGGATCGAGATGGTAAGGATTTGCAAAAGGCTAAAAGGATTAAGGATAGAAATGGAAAAGTACTAACAAGTAAGGAGTGTTTGAGAGCAAGATGGAAGGAGTACTTGGAAGGATTGATGAATGAACAAAATTAGGGAAGAGTAGGGAATGTGAGAATTGAAAATAGGAAGTTCAAAGGATTTAATAGGGATTAAATGAGAGCAGCTTGAAAAGATGAAGAATGAAAAGGCGGTTGGTGCTGATGACATACAGGAGGAGGTATGAAGGTGTCTATGAGAGAAAGGAGTGAGTATTTATGGTTATTGAAACTTGTCAAAGTTTCAATAACAAAGGGCTGTAGCAACTACAGGGGTATAAAGTTGATGAGCCACACAATGAAGATCTGGGAATTTGTAGTGGAAGCTAGGTTAAGAAAATAGCTTACAATTTGTAAGCAGCAGTATGGTTTCATTACAGATGCAATGTTTGCTTTCAGAATGCTGATGGAGGAGTGTAGAGAAGGCCAGAAGGAGTTTCATTGTTTCTCTGTGAATTAAAATAAAGTGCATGGCAGTGTGCCGATGGAGGAATTGTGGGATTGCACGAGGAGGTCTGGATTGACACATGTACAGTATGTTATAGTCATACAGGAATATGTATGAGAGCAGTATGACAGCGGTGATATGTGTAGTAGGAGTCATGGATGAGCCACATGTTGTTTGCTATGGTGATGGACATGCTAACAGTTGAGTGAGAGAGGAGTCTTTCTGGACTATGTCATTCGCAGATATTGTGATCTGTATTGAGAGCAGGGAGCATGTGGAAGATAACTGGAGAGGTGGAAGTATGTGCAGGAGAGAACAGAAATGAAGTTGAGTTGCAATAAGATGGAATACATGTGTGTGAATGAAAGGGAGGCAGGTGGAATGATGAGAATGCAAGGAGAAGATGTGAAGAAGTTGCAGGAATTTAAGTTCTTTGGGTCAACTATTCAGAGCAATGCGGAGTGTGGAAAAGAGTTGAAGAAAAGTTTGTTCAGGCGGGTAGGAGTGATTAGAAAAGCGTGTCGGGAGTTATCTCTGTGAGAAAAGTAGAAGCACGGTTGAAGGTATGGGTTTACAAGATTGTAATGTGAGCAGCTCTGCTGAGAGGTCAAGATTTTCTTAACAACTTCAACACTTCAACAAGTGACTAGGATGGACAGGATTAGAAATTAGCCCATCAGAGGGACAGCCCAGGTTATGCGTCTTGGAGACAAAGAAAGAGAGGTAAGATTGAGATGGTTCGTACGTGAAAAGGAGGGATAGTGGATATATAGGTAAGAGGATGCATGAGATGGGGCTGCAAGGCAGCGGAAAAGGGCAAGACCAAAGAGAAGGTTTCTGGATGTGGTGAAAGAGGACATGCAGCTGGTTGGTGTTAAAGAGGACGTTGCGGAGGTCAGGGGACAATGAAAACAGACGATCCACTGTAGCAACCCCTAAAGGGAACAGCTGAAAAATGAAGAAATACAATATTTGGGATCTTTTTAATGAAAAACGAAAAATGTTTTCCGTACTTAATTCGAAATTTATTTAATGGATCATTAACAAATGTTATACCTACATCGACCTTATCGCGGGGAAGAAGTTAATTAGTTTCTAGTTCCGACACTAGGGGGAGCTTTATCTCTGAAAGTTTTTCGGGCCATTATTTCTCAATCGTTGGTGCCATTGAATCCAAATTTGGTGAATATGAACCGAGTCAAGGAGATCCATGTTGCATAGATCGTGATTTACTCTAATAGTTCATGTTTTACTCAACAAGGGGATCATATTTTACATAAATCTGTATATAACTCATTAGGGGGAGAGTTTTTTTTTTTTTTCAAAAAACAGTGTTTTTAAGCCATAAATTTCTAACCCTTGGTACGATTTGGTCCAATTTTCAAGAATATGAATCCACTCAGGAAGATCCATCTTGTATATATATCATGTTTTATCCTAAAAGTTCATATTTTACTCACTAGGGGAGGTTTTTAACAGAAGACTTTCAACATAACTTCACATTTAATGTGAATGTTCAATCAGGGGGATTGCTTGTGCTATGCAGGGGATTAGGAACTTTTTGGGGACATAACCTGGGTGTCGGGGACGACAGCGTAGGCCAGGTTAACGTAGAATTGTTTGAAATAAACACATGCACTTTTTTCATGCTTTTTTTTGTAGTGAAACAGAACAAGGGAACTCCATTTTTTGTTCATTTTGGACAGTGTTTGGTTCAGCACCTAATATTAAAAGCTATTGTTGCCCATAAAGCTCTCCCAAGAGCCATCCTGTGTTTGTTTCAATTAATGAACACTCCATTTCCAAACCTCACTGGGCTCAGCCTGATGACTGAGTATTAATTTGTCACACTAATATGTGGAAGATGACATGGTTTCAAAATATTGGACTGTGGTCTCTGTCAAAGCAGACTGATTTTTCGAGTGGAAAAAGTGTATTTGTAACAGGAAAGATTTAGCAAAGAGGGCCTCGTTGCTTTTCTTTGCTGTGCCCAAGGCTGTTCATTATCAACAGTAGGAGAGGTAATCATTGAAGTGATCCAGTTTAAACGGGGCTGATTGTGGCCAATTTGGGGAATGACTACTCACTTTCTGGCCTCTTTCTTCTTTAGCCCAGTTTGTGACACACTTATTTTTCAACAAGATAAATTCAGTGACAATTATATATTTTTTAATATATTTAAATTTTATAAAACCCTTTTCAAAAGAAAATCTAGATTTCCACACTGCATATAGTCAGATGTTTACTTATTTTCATCATATATATAGAAATCAATATCATTATTCAATGCAAGAGTTTTTTTGTTTTCTGGCTGGAAGATGATTTTTCTCCTGAGTAGGAGGAGTATGCTCAAAATATTGTTGTGGTTGCCTGTCCCTCTCTTAACCTTTTCACGCATAGTGTTCACTAATTATTCTAAAATCTTTTTTTTCCTAGTAGATGCATGGTTTCGATGTAATAGTTGCACATCAGCCACTTCACTGGACGTTAGTCAGTCATTCAAATGCCATACATTTGATTCCACTCAATTTTCTTCCTCATATTTGAAGTCAGGTCACGGTGAAAGCAGGCTAAGAAGGTTCTACCGGACGTCCCTCTCCCCGGCAACATTCTCCAGCTCATCCTGGAGGGATCCGGGAGCGTTCCCAGGCCAGAAGAGTTATATAGCCCCTCCAGTTCCCGATACTTAGCAGTAACCCCAAAGGCCGTGTCCTGCCGTGACTATGCAAGCAAGCCTGTAGGACTGAAAAGTTGATCCACTGTTCCAGGACATGGACAGAATCCGCATTGTTCCTCCTGAAACAGAGGTTTGACATGGCATGGCATTTCCACGTACCTTTATTGACAAGTCAATAACATTTTGTAATATGAAGGTTGGACCCGAAGATGCATATATGAGAAGGTGTCATCGCATACACAAATACACACGTTTGAGTTTGAGACTCACCTCTTGTTTTCTTAGCAATGAAATCCTTGAAATGGATTGTTTTGTTGTGGGAATGCAAGCAACTGCCAATATTATGTCTATTTCCCAAAGAGCTTATAAGTGTTTTATTCAGACCTATATGCACTTCAGTAGGGAAAGGAAAATATGTCGTTGTCAAATATGAGATGAAGATATTTCTGTAATATGTTCATGTCATACCCGGCATAGATTGTGCGATATATTCACTTTGTTGGTAGTTATGCCCATGAGCCTGTAACGTTATGCATGAAAGGGTTGTGTGAACCTGATCAAAATTATGAAAATAAAAAACTTGAGATGAAAATTGGTGTATTTTTATTAATTCATGTGTGACAGTCAATGTCATGTCTACGTCCATCAAATGAGTTGCTCTGGGAAACAAAAACGGTGATAGTCAGGTACTCACAATCCGTGATCAAGTGTTTAAGAGGCCAAAAAGATTGGTGAAACAGATTTTTACAAAACCAGGTAAGGAAATTGTTTAATCCATATATGTAATCTTTTTATTTGCCAAATGTATTGGCAAATAAAGTATTGTATGTATTGTATTTAGTAATAATTGCTTTTCTAGTTGTTCCCCCATTTGTTAATCCTGCTTTTGTTGGGCCGGGTGATGTAACTAAGTTAAGAAAATGTAGTGTCTGATTTCCTAGATTGAAGAATTGGAGAGGTATAGATGTACAATCTGCCGAGGATTCAAAACCTTACCGTACAACACTTGGGTGTTTGCGGTTTAAGAGATGTCATCTGTTTTACAGATTCTTTTTTTCCAAGTGCAAAGAAATAACAGTATTTTTCTAAAACTATTAAAGAAAAATAATAGTTTGATAAATCAAATTTATTTTGTTTAAATATATTGGATTTTGGTTCATAGATAGTTAGATATGCACACCTAGATTCAACTTAACATTCCATAATAATTTGATTGTATGGTTTCGTATAAAAGGCTTATGAGAATTCAACAGATTTATCTAATTTCTTAATTGACTTTATAATGCATTTTACAGGAGATCAGTTCCAACTAACCGCTATTCTAAACTAATTCTCTTAATTGTTTATTGTTTTAGAGTAAATAATGTGTACTGAGTGAAGGAACTGTGCGGGTAAAAATAGACGGACCTATTTCTTGCAGCGCGTCGGCGCCGCCTCCGTTCTGAGGATAAAGGCGCATTAAGAAGTGGCGAAGCAGCTGATAATCCAGACTGGAAGCACTTTCCGTTTCAGCAAACCGTTTCACTGATAGTATGAACACGGAGAGACACTGTATCAGTGGATCAGCTGAGGTTTTTTCTTTTTCTCTTTGAGGCGGAGTTTACACTTCACAGGTCACGTTTTCCATTTACGCGCGCTAAAACCACAGCGAAAGTTCTCAGAGACATCTACCAAGTTCGGGATGAGACGGTTGCTTTCATTCAGAGACAGAGGCTGCTGATGGGATTCCTCTCTGTGCTGCATCACCTGTGGACAGTCGGACAGTGATCCGGAGGGCGTCTAAGGCTGGATGGATAAAATGTCTCCACAGCAGCAGCAGGACAGCCTAAGAGGCAGAGGACAGCCAGAAAACCGAACGGTATGACACCATCTCCCCTGTATTTGTATGATTATATTGCATTAATATTAATAGACAGTCATGGTTGTAATTTGGACAGACATTTATGTATAAATGTCACATTTTCTTTTTAAAATGTGACCAGCTTTTAGTAGTCAGTCAAATTCTGACAACTACTGCACTGTAAAACTGGATAAATTGAGAATACTCTAAACTTATGTCGTAACCAGTACCTGAAGTACGTCTTCAATTAATTGTTTATTCAAAAATACATTTTGAAGTTAACCCCTTACTTTTGCACCGTGTCGTCATGTCATGACAGCATTAAGTATAGATTATTTTGTATAAAATGATGGTTTTTCATCGAAAGAGTAATAAGTACCAGTGAATTTAACATTTTGAGCTTTTGTTACATAATTTGTAAAACGTTCCTATCAATCAAATTGTTTACATTTTATGAGCATAAACGAAAGCACAAACTTTTGTATCTTTACATTTTCAAATATGAAGAAATTCTAAGTTTTTTTTTGAAAGCTTTCGCAACTTATTCCAATTAGTTAATGAGAGCTTGTGATTTTTAAGTTTTCCAAATGGAAGAATTTTTAATTATCTTTGGATTTATAATTTTAGGTACCACTTACGGTTAGATAGCATTATTCAAAAAACAAACAAAAAACAAACTCTGCTGTATAGCGAGTCCAGATGTGCAGCGTTTATGGTGCAACAACAAGCAGGATCAGAAATCATTTCTAATTGAAGGGAATCACAGGTTCTACAGAAGGTTGTTTTTTTCTCCTTAGTGTTTGATAAAAACAAAGGGTAGAAAGTTATGTAATCAAAATTTCAAATTAATAGATATTCTAAACAAATGTATAGTTTTTACTAGTCGTTTTAATTCTTTACCTTGAGCATTTGGGTTTACAGTGTGTCAAGATAAATATACTAATGTTTTTTCAATTTATTAAAAGCTATATTTTCAGTTTTTGCTTCTTTTTAAGTTTGGAATTACTTTTATGAGAGGAGATACCGTCCATCAGAGGTATTTGGTACTTGAATGAGTGGATTGTGAACAAGGTCCAGTAGGGTGAGAAGTGGGTTCAAAGTTCAAGGCTTTTACCAAAGTCACACCTCGTCTCCATGACGATAGCCAAATCCTTGAAAAGGACCACAGTGTACAAAATATTCAACATGAAAACAATTATTATTGATATTCTATTGAGGCCCCCGGTTCTAATAAAATAACTCACTGGTGCATATATCATAAGACGTATCATATCATTAATGAATAATAGCCAACCATCTATCTTATTAACCATTAACCGTGTAACTTTAGCCATTATTTCCCAGACTGTTTGCATTTTATTTGAAATATGCTCTCAAATAGTATTATATATATTAGTATATGAATCAAAATTGATTCATATATCAACCTTCAAACAATTTGCATCCAGAGATGGATGTTGATCCTATAGTGCACACCATTTAGAGATTGAAAAAACAATAAAAGAGGGAAGGTTGAGCAAATATAAATGAGAGATAAAATTAGAAAAAGTCAATCATAAGAAGAATAAAGAATAATGTGGTATGACACTTGACAAGTATGTATAGTAATAATTATACAATCATATTTAAAATAATTACTTCTGACTAACAGTGAATATTGTGGAAATGTAAGTACAATTACTAGAATCAAAACATTTTAAAACATAATTTATAAGGCAGAGTAAATAGAGTGTTTTAATTTTCAGATCCTCTGAAAGGCTGTTTATTATTATTTTGGACATGTTTTATCAACATCTATCATTAAGCACCTATTACAGGTTTATGAACAAATTACAAATGCACTCCGACAGCGCAACATCCGTCAAGGAACTACAATATCCAAGGTAGACATTAATTTGTTTTAGATTGAATTAGATTGAATTAGATTGAATTAGATAGCATTATTCAAGATACTTTATAATTACTGAAATATCTAAATGATAAACCTCAGCAAAATCCTTATCTCCCAGTGGTTAAGAAAAAGTTCTTATGACATTACACCTCAATGTCATGAAGTAACACATAATTAAATCAAGTCCAGGGAGTGTCAAACACTACCCTACCATGTAGTGATGTGACGTCATGATGTTTAATATTGATTGTGCAGTCTTATTTCATTTCATGTATTTTGTTTTTACAATATTGAAAAATGCTGATATTATTAAAGATAATGCAGAGTGACAGGACACCATTTGTTATAGCTTTGTCATAACCAGGCCAACATCCCATTTAGTTACGTATTATCTTTGCATATGTCTGTTTGTTTGTTAGTTTGGGAGCAAGATATTTATCCAGAGGTAGGCTTTGGCCTATCCTAGAGGTGATTCAATTTTGGAGAAGTTATCTGTGTCGCAGCATTTAAAATAAAGAAAATTAAAACTAGAAGCTGTTCAGAGCGATGACGTCACATTTTGGCAGCGTACAAGAGCGCCGTAGACCTATTTAAACCAGAAAATGTCATTTTTAAGTATATCCAAATAGAATTTTGGCACCTGTGCTGAATGATGACAGCTTGGATGCATCTGAAATGATATAAAATAAGCCATCTGAATCTGTGTCGTCCCCTCACACTCTCTTAGCGGAGACACTGAAGTGGAAGGGGTGTGAAAATGAGGAGAGACCAACTGTTCCAGACTATTTGACAGATACTGGAAGAAGTTGTTGATAGATTTAGAGGATGGCAATAATTCATAAATTATTGGAGGATTATGAATGAGATTCTCTTCAACAAAATGATCAAACTGAATCTGAGTATAATGTATAACTTGGGTACGGTTGTGCCTTGGCGCAGGTTTGCGCTCTCTGGATGATTTTTCTTTTCCATAAGTAGAGGGTTTCTTCCCCTCTGCATCTAAGGGCATAAGAAAATATGTGAATGCTTTCTTCACTCAGAGAAAAATTGCTATAGTAAGTTACTGGCTGTTAAATGGCTGAGCAGTCTTGCTCATATCTCTCTGACCCAGGGCCACTTACCCCTCCTTCCTTTTTTATGTTGGTGGATCTTTATTACTTCTCTGCTGAGTTGGATTAACACCAATTAGATCACCTCACAAATAACTCCAACGCAGCATCATGTGACTCTGAATATGTTAAAATGACCCTCTTGGAAAGAAAATAAACTCTTAACACTGAGATATAAGTACTTGTCTAATGCATAAAAAATGAACAAATTCTGGAATAAAAATATTATGAACTAAACCGTAAAGCAAATAATAGTTTGCTAAAAGCCTCACTGTCTTCTTGTGAAGCACAATTAGACAAGCTAAGGCCAAGTAAGGCCACCAAAAACATGACTAATAAAGCTTCAGGATGTCTCCACTCATGTGACACCCATTTAGAATCTCCCTTTTTGTATTTAGTGCTCATAATAGTGAGCACATTAGCAACAAATTTATATGATAAGAATTAACTTTATACACATCTGTGATTGTTTTAATCGCTCAATGCATGCAATATTTTCTCACAAATTTCTGGAAAGTTAAAAATACAAGAGAGCAAATGACACACATTCATTGTTTTATTTCATATCCAAATTAATCATAATTTCATATTTGTTTTTTTTTCTTTTATTTATTTTGATTAAGCACTCTGCCACCCTTCCCGGTTGGTTTCATGTAGGTGACTCTGACAGTATGGATTTGCGGGGAGGAAACTGTTGAATAGGCAGTTGGATGTTCCTTAAAAAACTTCACTAATCTACTTGCATTGTTATTTACTTACAATTTGACATTTAACAACACTGTAAAGGTGTGTGCTTTGGGGTATAACAGATATTACTTGTATAAATTAGAACTTTAAATGATTCGACCACTGGAAAAAGTGACGATACGACATGTCAGAGGCATTTTAACTGAATCCATGTGGACTGGACCCACATAGATTATCATGACCTGGACGAATGAGAATCTTCACAGACATATGGTCTTGTGTGGCATTGCATGTCCTTCAGTTTGACTATGCAAATGACCAGAATTAGTGCCAAAGTGAGATATATATATATATATAACTGATTTCGGTGAGACCAGTGGAGCAAAGGGGGCTGAGAATTTGCAGAGCTCTGTGAATATACCTGTTACATACCTACCAAAGCCAAGTCCGGGGTGACGCCAGAGGTCAGGAAATAATACATAACGAGAAATGAACTAACAATGAAAATCAGTGTTGCGTCATATGATGCAAGTGGGCTGCGTGTTGGTCACAGTGACGCAGACATATCAGTGGACCAGTTTTTGGAAATTAGTGATATACTGTGTATTCAAAAGACGTTTTTAGCTAAACCAGACTTAGAACGGCCATTTTCTTTACATAAAGACCTTTATGGGGCTGGTGAGAGTACTACTGATCTTAGCAGCAAAATAGTCCGAGGCAGGATACCTAGAGGGGTTACGCTTTTACAGAATAAGAAATTTGATCAGCTAGTAAATGAGGTTAGATTAGATGTGGATTGCGCTAGTGGAATAGAGGTAAATTTGTAACGATAAAAAGTTCATTATTTTAAAAGTTTATTCCCCCCAAGTGTCATCGAAATGAAGGTGAATATCTTAATAGACTGACTTGTATCATCTCATCTTTTATTCAAGACAATGCTTCCACCTGCATTTATGTTGTTGGAGATATGAATGCTGATAACTCCGATGCCAATTCTTAATTTGCTCAACGCTTAATGAAGTTCTGCTCTGATTGTGGTTTGATCTTATCTAGCAGGGTGCTTATGCCTGAACAAATCTATACTTATTTCAGTCAGGCTTGGCACACAAACGTCAAGGCTTGATCACTGTATGTGTACCGCTGATGCCCATAACTGTATGTAGGACATATATATAGGTGATTTATTACAATCTGGCCACTACTGACCATATACCCCTCTCTATGTTGCTAAACGTAGGCAAAGTAGCTGCATTGTCCTGTTGATTAGACTGGTCTATCCTACCACAGGACAACCTTAAAGAATACATTATTTAAACTGACACCTTGTTGGGATGTATTCAACTACCAAAAGATGCTGCTGCTTGCTCTGTATGATTCAATAGAATCATTGCTCTGTATGATTCTATTGTAAAGTCTCTCCACATCTCCAGTTGGCCTTCACACAAACATAAATCTGATGTGTACCGTGCTAAGCCAGGCTGGAATGACTATGTGAAAGCTCTTCATGCCGAGGCTAGAGGGAATTTTAAATTATGGGTCGAGTCAGATCGAAATAAACACGGACACTTATTTTAATATAAGAAATGTGCAAATGCAAATTTGAAATATGCCCTTCGATTTATTAAATTGTAATACATCCAATTATTCAAGTAAGTGTATATAAGTATAAGTGGCCCAGAAAAAAATTCCCAGTTGTGACTGAAACATCTGTTTAACTGTGTCAAAAGCGATCCATTTAATGTGGGTAATATAGATAGTAATGAAAATGTTATTGTTTATCCGGAAGAACCCCGAGCTACCGTCTTGAAGCTAGTTGATAATAAGGCATCAGGCGTGGATACTATAACTGCTGAACATTTAAAACTTGCTTGTAAAAAGCTTTACCCTCTGCTGGCATTTTGTTTCACTGGGTTATTAGTCCATGGTATTCTACCTGATTCTATTTTATCTGTTATACTAGGGCAGGTCATAAAAGAAAAAGCTGGTAAACTAAACAGCTCAGAGGACTACAGGCCAATAGAATTAGCCAGTATTTTATCCAAAGTACTGGACAGAGTTCTACTCAATAGGCTTGGACAGTATATTCTGACTTTAGACAACCAATTTGGTTTTAAACGTAAACATGGCACCGATATAATAATAATAAATAATAATACATTTAATTTATAATGCACTTTACATTTGGATCAAATCTGAAAGTGCTACAAAGTAAAAGCAGATAAAAGCATCAATAAAAGATAGAATAATAACTACATAAAAAGATGACCAAATAGAGCAATAGATATAAAGTTATAGATTCTGCTAAAAAGGAAAGTTTTAAGTCCTTCTTTAAATGTGTCAGTCGTCTGTGGAGCCCTCAGATGGTCAGGGAGGGCATTCAACAGATGAGGGGCAGCAGAACAGAAGGCACGATCACCCATGGTGCTGATATCTGTATTTTAAGTTTAAAGGAGATTTAAGAAAATAAAAAAGGCAAAAATCCACTATTTTTATGTATTTTATTGATGCCTCTAAAGCCTTTGACCGACTAAACCAGGAATTTAAAAAAAATAAAATAAAAAATTATATCAGAGAGGGGTTCCTAGATCTCTAATTAGAATCCTGGTTTTCTGGTATGCTCATCAGATGATGCAAGTTAAATGGGGAAATGTCATGTATAGATGCAGGCTGATTCTGCTAAAAGCATTTTTAGCAGAATTGGTTTAGCCTTAGCCTATATGCAAATGTTTGATCATGTGGAAAGCCTTTGCTTTAATTGTTGGGTTTTTTTTTGCAAATTATCTTTTTCTTTTTTTTTTGCTATGGACACCTCCATGAGCTGTGTCCTTGATTCATTTTTGAATTGTATTGAAATTGAATATTGTTGAGCCCCTTGGCTGTAGCAGGTTTTTAAATTCTCTGTTTGCTTCATGTAAAATATATAAAATCCAAATATGGGATTTAATGCTGACTTTCTATTACAGCCTGGATTCATTAATGTTTGGACTATGTTTTAATAATTTGCTGCAGTGATGGGACAGTATTTTAATCTGGACAGGCTTTTCTTTGTCTCTTTTAGCGGTTGAAGTATCAGAGTTATCGTCGCCAGTCTGCCCCGTCTCTGGTCTTCACAAAGGCTCTCACCAGGTCCAAAACTCTGTCCAGGTACGGTAAAATACATTAAACGGAATCTTTAATAACACATTGTACCCTTAATACTATAAAATGGTTTTGGTGCAAAGCAATGTTTATTAATTAAGATTACTCTTAGTTTTTGAAGAACGACATATACATAATTAACATATATGTATTTGAGTATATTTTGGGGTGCATATTTAAGTCACGCAGTGCTGTGAAAACAATATTGGATCCATCTTCCTTTTTTTTTCCATTCTCTTTCTCAACTGTTTGGATCTTTGCACAAAATGTAACAAAAAAGCAAAAACAACCCAATAAAACACAAAATGCAGTTTCAAACTATAACTTTACTTCATCAAACAAAAAGATTATCCAATACTTAAATCAACAGCAACAAAAAGTGTTGAACTTAATACTTAAAGTGCCACCTTTAGCAGCATAACTGAAGTTCTGTTTCTGAAGTTCCCTTGCTTGATCGTTTTGGCGTACAGCCCCATTGGAGGGTTTGTGAGCATGAACTGCTCGTTTCAGGTTCCACCACAGCATCTCAGTAGGGTTCAGGTCTGGACTTTGGCCACTCCAAAACATGAATTTGATTCTATTCCATGCCATTCACAGGACTTACTGCTCTGCTTGGGATCATTGTCCTTCTGTATGACCCAGATGTGCTTGTGATTCAAGTCACGGACTAATGACCTGACATTCTCCTTCAAAATTTTCTGGCAGAGAGCAGAATTCATGTTTTCCTCAGTTATGGCAAGTTATCCTGGCCCTCTAGTAACAAAACATTGTATTTTTTTTTTTCGAAAGTAGTTTTGTTTCTTTGAGAAACGACATACAACAGGTAAAGCAGTGGACATATTATAAACTAACTGATTTCTTCAGGTGGGTCTATTTTTAAATAGCTTTTTATTATTATTTATTATTTATTATCATTATTATTACTACATTGCTTAGCTTCCTACTCTGGTATACTGCTGCTCCTTCTCCAAATCAGGAGTGTGCCAACTGCTACAACCTTCTTGAAATATCAGATCAGATCTTTTTACTTCCCATGCTGCAACATGTACCCACGTGTGTTAATGGATGATCAGTGTCACCAACAGTAACTGGCAGCCCTCAATAGTTTGAGCAAGTAAGTTATTACATTCTGAGAATTAGTTTTCTTACACAGAAGTGGTGAGGCCACCTTAAAGCCAAACCCACACACGCACACACATACATGCACACATGACCCAGTCACAACCCTAAGAGAGGCGTTGAATCCACTCTATAGATAATCCTCCTGTAACTAGACTTATCAGAGGATAAGCTGGTTATTAATAGCTCTGTGTTTGAACATATGGACAGAGAAAGTGAAGAAAAAATAACCTTATTAAGGCTGGGAGTGGAGAAGTGAGGGAGCAAGACAATATCTACCTGGGTTGTTGTCTTGTGTATGCTCTTCTTTAATCATGTTACACTCCTTGTGTGGACATGGTTGAAACGATATGAAACCAACCAATGAAAATATTCTCTTCCTGAAATGATAAGTAGACGCATAAAATTTTTTATCTTTTTTTGATTTGCTGACGTTTTTTTTCTTTATTTAGTATGTTTTAAACTGGTCTTGAGTCCAACAGAAGCAAGCATCAAAAAGTCTGAAGAGTGACAGTCAAATAAAAAATAACTTCTATATGAATTGCTATATTATTTTGCTATATTGCTATATTTTTTTTTTTTTTGCATATTTAAAGAATAACCGTAGAAAATTTTCTATTTCTATTTCCATGTCCCCTTAAAATTACTGCGTCACAATTAGGGGTTAAGCGTTCATATGATGTCTTTTTGAAAGGATTATACCAGTCCACCCCTGTAAGAAAAGACTTCCTGGTGCTCCTCTGACCTTTTTTGTACAGAGCATTTGTGTTTTTGATCCAGTCCAACTTATTGTGTATTTGCACACCAAGAATACTCATCCATAACTCATCCACCTCTATTCCCTTGACTCTGACTGGGCTAGGGTTAGACTGGACCTCTACTTCCTTTCAGTCCGCCACCTACTATTACTTAGTTTGCATCACTTACTTAGTTTGCATCACTCCAACAAACTGTCCACCACACTCCTGAAAACCGCCTCCTGAGCCCTACTGATGCATCATACTGAGAGCAGAATCTAACCTCTGAGATGTAGAGAGCAAATATGAGGGGAGACAGGACCAACCCACGAGGTGCCCCTATGCTGATTGCCTTGTTAAGTTTTACTTTATGATCATTTTTAATGATCCAAAATCTTGCCCTCCTATTTCAAAATATTGATATAGCCATGAACATAGAACAGAAAGAGCCATTGTTTCAGGCATTCAGTCCATCAGAGAACCACTAACCAAGTTTGTGGACTTTCACCTGAAAGACCTGGTGACGTCCATACCATCCTTTTTGAAA
>VRLP01004239.1:0-51856 GCA_009660295.1 Lophius piscatorius | reverse complement strand
ACTCACACATAGTAACAGATTACTCACACATAGTAACAGTTTACGCACACATAGTAACAGTTAACTCACACATAGTAACAGATTACTCACACATAGTAACAGATTACTCACACATAGTAACAGATTACTCACACATAGTAACAGATTACTCACACATAGTAACAGTTTACTCACACATAGTAACAGTTTACGCACAGATAGTAACAGTTAACTCACACATAGTAACAGATTACTCACACATAGTAACAGATTACTCACACATAGTAACAGTTAACTCACACATCGTAACAGTTTACTCACACATAGTAACAGATTACTCGCACAGTAACCGGTTACTCACACATAGTAACAGTTTACTCACACATAGTAACAGTTAACTCACACATAGTAACAGATTACTCACACATCGTAACAGTTTACTCACATAGTAACTGGTTCAATGTTACTGACACAGAACTTAAGGTTTTACCTGTCCACAGACATTGAGGTGATGCAGATACACCTGATAGTTGTGGAGATGTTTGAAGGTTATTTTAGGGGTATGAGTCAGACCAGGCATAACTTAAACTTTATTTCACTTAACTTAGCTTAACTTAATGAGCGTTAGCAGTAATTAACTCATTGGTCTGAGCACTAGGATGTAGTAATTACAACAGAGAAAGAGAAATGTTTTGCAGATTCTGTTTTGTCTGTAGTTTCATGTCCACTGGTAGCTTCTGTTAGCATCCTCTCTCGGATATAAACTCTTTTATTGAAGGCGCTGAGACCTGAAGCTGTTCGCTCGCTCAGCTGGGCACGATCGCACCAGTGTTTCTCCGTCAACAACATCTCCTCCTGCTGCGAAGCCACGTAGTGAGAGTGGACTGATGCCAGCTCTGATCGCTATCGCAAACACAACACGTCTCAAATGGGCTTATTTGATATTTTCAACATGTCTCTCAGAGTCGGGCTTACGGTCTTTGTCACGTAGCCTGATTACTCCGGCCTCGCGGCTGGAGTGAATTCAGTCTTAGCTGCTCATAAATAAATCTTGTGAAGCCAAAGCTTGTACTGCAGTGTAGAAATGAAACAATGCTGCGAAGATCAGGTCTAGGCTCAACTTCCTCCAACACAAAGTAAACAACTTTAACTTTCATTGTGAACCCAGGCTGGAGTGGCTGGGATTGACTGGGAGAACCTGGAGAGAAAGCGTTTCCAGTGGAGGAGGCCTGTTGACTCTGCGTGGGTGATGTCTTCATCTTCAGAGTATGACCGGGTCTACGTACCACCCAGCCTCTACCCGACCCCCAAACCAAGGTTTTCCTGCCGGTCCAAGAGATCTGCAATCAAAGGTACTGTCACTGTCAGCTGAGGTACTGATCGGATCACATGTGGACAGGTCTACACACAGGTGACAGCTGTGGTTCCATAAGACTGGGTCATGGCCCACAGCTGGGTCACACGAGATTTCATTTTGGAAAATGTGGGTCCCCCGAAAAAATGTTGGGGAACCACTGGTTTAGAGGACACATTTGTGAGATAAGCGTAATGTCTGGTGGTGGTGGTCCGGGCCACATATGACCACATAAGAGCTCTGATATTTTCATTGAACGTACAGAGTACGATAGTTTTTATTATTGTAGAGTCAAACTCCAGAACTCCAGCTGTAAATAATGGCTCTTACATTCCGACGTCCGTCCGTGAAAAAGAAATGAAAACAGACCCAGTTCTTTTTGGTTTCTTCTTTCATTCCACATTCATTTCTTATATTGTCCTATAAAATCAAAACCACGCTAACATTCCATGAGCACCATCACAAACTGTTTGCTCGACATCATTAACCAGTCCACGCTCGGCCCTAGCAGTGCCCCCTAATGGCTCTGAGGAGAATTACAGCAAAACAAAACTATACACAGGGCAACAAAAGGCTTCTACTAACTCTACTTTTTATCTTGTTTGAACAAATGATTTATTATTAGCGTGGAATTTTAACTTTTCAGTATGAATATGGGTAAAAGTCTCTAATTGAAAACAAATGAAATAAATAACAAAGTGGCTACTTACACCAAACTTTTCCTCACAGCAAAGCTTTGTGGGTAATAACGCCCTGCAGAAAATTGTGTTCTCATGTGATCGGAGCATCTAATGGATTCCGTGTCATCTGTAGTTTCTGATGCAGTAATTAATATATTTCATAAATGCAGGTTAAGAGGTTACAGTTAATAGGTAAAAAATATGTTCAGTCAGCTCTGGGTTTCAGTTAAAGATATAAACGGTGTATCATATTCCACCAGGGGGCAGTAGTGGTTTGTACCTGGGTTAACACGCACAATAAGGCTGTGGAAGAAGAAGTTAGTAGCATTTTTGCTAGCATGGTCCACTCGCAGACAGACAGACACGTTTTTCTGTAGAACTTCCAGCTAAATCCCGACATTTTGTTGCCGAAACCCGGAACAAACATTTATTAGATGAAGTTACTATTGAAGTAAACTATTTTTCCATCAAAAGAGCCCGGGCTCGGGGCTGCTGCCTTACAGCAAAAAGGTGCTTGTTTGAATCCAACTCCCTTCTGTACAGAGTTTCCATGTTCTCCCCGGTCCTGTGATGGACTGGAGACCCGTTCTGGGTGAACCCGGTCTCTTGCTCAATGTCAGCTGGGATAGGCGCCGGCCCCCGTGACCCTGAACCGGATAAGCGGTTACGCATAATGAATGAATAATGAGTGAAGAGGAACTGGGTGAAATGACGGAGCGTCCACAGACATTAAAGTAAAGGCGTGGAGTCGTACGAGCGTCCGTGACGAAGCTACAGCGGTTGAAGAGGAACCGTGAGGATGATGTGAGCTGTGACCGCCAGTGAGTCCTAAAAGTCCAGAAGAGTCCCCTTCACAGGCCTCGGGACCTGATTGAGCCCCAGCAGGGATAAGGTCGTCATTTTTAACGGGCGGGAAAAGGTCCATTGCAAATTCTTTTCCCCAAATCTTATTGTTGCCTTGTTACTGTTTAGTGCGGCCCGGTTCTGGCCCACGGCCCGCTGCTTTATAGCCCGTTGAGAAGTCGGTCAGACCAGAGAAGTACTGCAGTCCATTTAGTCCACGGAGCGCTCTCTGTCCGGGTTATTCAACTCAAACGATTGGAGACTTTTCCGGCCTCTGATCTGGAAGCCGTTTCAAAGAGCCCTTTGAAGGAAACGTTCTCAATGCAGCAGAATATCGGCGCAAACACGCCGGGCTAATTTTAGAAACCAATAACACTGAATATTTGTCATCAGGCTCCTGCTGAGCAAACAAACGATCAGGCGGGAGTTTGCTGAAGGAGACAAACCCGACGTGGGAGCGGAACCGGGGCCCGTTTCTGGCTCACACGCACAATACCCGGCGAGCCGTTATTTTCTCCATCAGAAGTGACTTCATCTCCATTTACTGTATTTTGGTTTTCCAGTAGCGGCGGCACAGTGAGCTTTATGTGTTTGTGTCCCAGTTCCCGTACGCGGCCCTGGAACGTTTTCTGTTTACGGCTTTACTGTGATAACATTTTCCCCTCTGAATCACAGGCAGCGCTGTGTAGCGGTGCCACCTCTCCCCGGCCCGCTAACAGGACACCCTCTGTCAGCGGGCCGCACCACCAGCCCCCACACTAAAGTCCCTTTGAAATAGCAGTTTGTTTATTCGACTGTACTAAATATGCAGTGTGCAGTTTAAGAAATGTCAGATTGACTGAGGGGAAGGGCAGCATCTGTGTTGATGTCATTTTTAGCCAAACCCTGCTGTTCCTGGGCTGAAAACATGGACCCTGAGCAAAACCCACTCTGTGGAGCAGAACTTTCTCCTCATGCTGGCCCAACTCTCCGCCTTAATGCTCCTAACGTTTCTTCTTATTTAATCAGGGAAGATCTCACCCCTGCCCTCGGCTTCATTTTATCTTTTTAAGAAGTGGTTGGGTTGTTTTCTTTAAAGGTTCAGTCCGTAAACTGTATTGGCGTCCCTTTGACTAAATAGAACATTATATTCACAACAATGTTTTTGTTAGTTAATAATGACCGGAAAATAATAAAAGGCTTTTTTAACATTAGCCTAGAAGAAGCCCTCTAATGGTGATGGTTCTGTAAGGTCTCTATGGGTCAGGTTTGTACGGTAGGACATACTGAACTCTCCGGGTCGGGTCGAGGTGGCAGAACGAAGAATGTGAAACATGTCACCTCTGAAACCCAACAAGGGAGATGAAGAAAAAGAAAACGAATAAGTGCTGGTCGCCCCCGCCAGGTACACATCTGCTCTATGAACAGTGCTGACCTCCACGACAGAGCGTCGTCCCATCAGCTGATCGTTCAAGTACAACGCTCATCCATAACATCAACATGATCCTTGGGCGTCCATGACCCGGTCACTAGTTCACCAGTTCTTCATCCTCAGACCTCTTTAATTGGTTCGAACCACTGCAGACCAGGAACACCCAACAAGACCTGCAGTTCTGTAGATGCTCTGACTCAGTCCAACCTGGACCTTGTCAAAGTCTGTCAGAACCTCACGATGGTAATATATCCCACCCCCTGACAGGTAACCATGGTAACCAGATAATGTATCCCACCCACTGACAGGTAACCATGGTAACCAGATAATGTATCCCACCCACTGACGGGTAACCATGGTAACCAGGTAATGTATCCCACCCACTGACAGGTAACCTTTAACCAGCTAATCAGTGTTGATAACGTCACCGGTCAGTGGTTAGAATGTTATGGCGGATTGGCGTTGTTGTTATTGTTTGGTACTAAACTGAGGAATCCAGTGTGTTTTGTGCTGCTTGAAAAAAACGTGTCTAGTTCAATTTCAGCAGTTTGGGGCGTTTGATCAGCTGGTCACTCTCCTCCACTGATGAACGGATGGCGCTGACCTCCCGACATCTGCTGCAGTGCGCCAACACGCGCAGAGGAAGAAGACTCCTTCAGGGCTCCTTTAAATCCACTTGTTGCATAACCTCTGTCTCTCTGGGGACGGCGTTCTGTTCATCAGCGCCTGCTGCACACCTGCTCACGCCAGACGCACAATGCTCAGGTCATTGATAGCATTGCTAGCTCTGCGGCGGGTTATTGCTGCTGGGCGCTCCCTGCTGTCATCGCTCCTATTAGATGCTGCGGTGGAATGTGTAGCCTCCTTCTGCCCCGCTGCTCCAGCAGCTGCCAGCTCCCATCACCACTCCCTTTTGTGTGGCGGCTGCAGGACCGCCACACCTGCAGCCGCCACATGCAGCGCTACTTTTCTTATTCTTTACGAGTGAGTGGAACCGCCTTCTCCTGCTAATGAAAAACCCACCCGACCAAAAACTGCTCAAAAGACGTGTGAAGAGAATTAGGAACAAATTCCTCCAAAATAGCTTTTTTTTTAATGATTTATTTTAGTAGGTATCCATTTTCAGTTTTTCACAGATTATTTCAGAGAGAAATCTCCTACATGTCTATAAACGGACTCTGATCCAGCTGCAGCAGCTTTACTGTCATCTCACATCACATATTTAATGACTGTGAAATCAGCGTTTTTTGCGTTTGAGGTGTTATATACGTGTTATATTCTTAAATACGTTAACACTATTTCAACCAGTAAAAAGCCCGTCTGAGGGCGCAAACATCCATCAAGGCTCATCAGAACCCAAGGTTTAGGAAAAAGGCCTGCATTAATGGCTGATTTTCTGCCAGACTCTAAATCTGCTGACAAGAGTATCTCTCAAATACTCTGTAGCCGCTCCTGACCCGCGCCTTCCACTTCAGCGTCCCTGTACAGCCCACGGAGCAGTCAGGTCCTTCCCCAAAGTCCCCAAATTTACCTTATTTTTTATGACAATCAGTTGCACAAAATCAATTTCTCTGAATCCAGATGTATTTTTTAACTTAAGTCAAGATGGATGCGCTAAATATTTTTTATGGTTCATTGTAAAGTAGATTTATAATCAGTTTAGAGGAAGAAGCTGGAGAACCCACAAAAACCCAGGGACAACATGTAAACCGCAGACAGAATCAGAACCAGCTTCATTGGCCAAGTATGCGTTCACATACAAGGAGTCTGACTCCGGTTCTTCTCTCTGTACGCACACAGAGAAGAAAAAACATTATGCTCTATCTGCACATCATGCGTTATTAGGCTGGGATTTGAACCCAGAACATTCTCTCTGTGTTGACGGAGCTTCTACACTCCAATATAAGTTAAAAACTACTGGAGTAAGTAAAACAATCTGCCAATGGAACAAGGGAAAAATTGCTTGGTAAGATTTCTTGAAATAAGACATGACATTTACATAAAGGAGAAATAAGCTGATAAATCTAAGTTTGAACCATATTTTCTAATATTAGGTTGTGTCGTTTCTCAGAATAAACCAGTGATGCTCAAACATTTGTATTTTCTCCTCAAGACTAGCTTTTATTCCTTTATTATTATGCATGTGAACCTCACTTCATGTTGATTTAACTGATTCTACGTCCTATAACAGTGACACTGTTCCAGATTTAAGACCATCAAGTATTTGAAATTATATTTGAAAGTGATATTTAAGCATTTAAAGATAAAAATATGTCATTATCTTAGCTGGAATAGACGGAGCCCCTGAAAGTCCCTCGACAATCTTCTTTTTAAATCCTGTGTGGTCAAGATAAATTCCGCGTTGCAAAGTCAGGCCTGTTCTTTGAAAACCACAAGTGTACTTTCTGCCTGTTCTCCTTCAGCATGTGCAGTCAGTTATTCCTGCTGATGATGATCCCATATCTACGAGCAGACGCCGTGAGAATGTGAACCTGTTACCTATTCTGTCTGTTTATGACACAAGCACATACTTGTGTTTCCATTTGCTGCTTCCTGTATTTTAATTGCTCTTATTTTGAAGGATAACAGTAGAAGTAATGTTGGTCGGGATTGTTTATGTGTATCGTTTTGATACAATTAACATCAGCTCCGACGTTTATGAGCACTGATCTCCTCGTTTTAGGTTACATGCTGGCTTTGTCCATCAAGAGATGCTTAATTATTAACAGTAAATCATTTTGTGTTCATTCTTTAAAAATTGAGAGAAACCTGTCTTCCGCCAGGACGGTACATTTTAGAATGGATTTAAAGAATGTTCAGGATTCAATAACTTATTCTAATCAATGTAAGACGTCAGATTTAAACCTCCACAATTACTTGGGATCAGAATCTGATTTTCCATTATGCAAATAATTAATAATTTAGTTTGGGAGTAACGGGGACATATCCAGTTTACCTTATATTTATAGTTTGGTCATAAATCTAATGTACAGTCAACTACTAGAGTCATATCTCCTCTGTTATAATGAATGCTACTACTACTCTGACGCTGACCAGCAGGAAGGAAAGCTTTATGTCTGATGATGCGGACATGCCCGCTGCCATTCATGGGCATCCAAACGCTCCGTAGCTCATGACATAATCGGCTCACACTCATCTATGAAAACTAATACTCTCCTGGTGGTCCGCAGCGTGTTTACCGTATGGACAGTATGTGTCGGGAAAAATGGACGCCGCTCAGGGGAACAGTGGGATGAGTGATGATTCCAGCGTACCGGCAGCTTTTTAAAGGACACTTGTATGAGGAATGTGGCGGAGACGTAACCTTTTAAGGGGGGTGGGAGCTTAAGACACACACACACACACTCACTGTCTTACAGCTGATTCCACACTAAAGGCTCTCACGCATTGATGTAATTGTGTGCTAAAATGTGCTGAGGACTTGTGCTGTAAGCAGACACCAAAGCGAGGACATAAAAGCACCTGATGGAGGTGTGGTTGGAGACAGTGGCGACCATAGACTCTGAGGGGGCCACGGCAAAGAAGTGTACATGGACCCCATCCAGCCCGCGGTACAATATATCCAGCCTGTGAGAGAATATTTCATTTCTGATATAATTGGGACGCTGGTATTCAACACAAACACCACGCAAACTACAAATCCCAGAAGGCAACTTGGAAACGCGACTGAAATTTGTCCCCTTTTTTTTTTTTAATGTACTTTTAATTTGTCAGGAATTCTATTACATAAATCAGGTGCCTTTAAATTCATACAGTGTTAATAACTAGTCATAATGCCTCTAATTTAAAAATGGTTAATTTAAGTTTTAAGGTTGTTTTTTTTAAAATATTGGCCCTGTTTGTTCCTTTAATCTGGCTCTCTCTAATCGACTTTTATGCTACAGAGTTGTTTGGTGGTGAAGCTCCTGAAATGTTTTGTGGCCTAATAAACTTTGCCCAACACCCCGTTAGCAGGGAGATGAATGGAGAGCGAGTGAACAGGAGTATTTTGGTGTGCTGCTCCTTTAATGTCGGCTGGAAGCTGCGGGGGGATGTTTCTTTTCTAAACCACTAATCTCTCTGTGACCTTCTTTTCATTTGTACAAACTCATACTTTGCCTTTCATGCGTTCTTTTTTGAGTCCGGTATAAACCTGCTGTCGCTCCCGTCTGGGTTCCTGTTGTGTCTTCTCAGTTCTCCGCGGTCGACTCAGGCGTTAGAACACCTCTTCCTGCACGCCGCACACACTTCCTGTTTGTTCTTTGGATTGCTGTGAAAGTGTGATTCTGAGTTGTTGATGCTGGATTTGCCATTTCCGCCAGCGCATTTCAAGGAGGACCAGCTCTCTGAAGGCGTCTGCTGACGGCCGCGGGCACCAGACCAGGGCAAACTGAAGACGTTGAGATAATGGTGGTGAACACCGGTGGACCGGGTTCTCTGGGCCGGTGGCTGCTTTCAGATATCGAGCTGAGAAAACAAACAAGGGGGCAACGGTGTAATGAATCGCTGACGACTCCTGACCTCCACGTGTTTTGGAAATGTTTGCCTGGCCAGCAAACAATGGTTGGCACGCGGCCAGGCGGGAGCCTGCCAAACTGGCAACCCGTCCGCCCCCCCATCGACCACCTCCTCCTCCCGCTCCTCCACCAGTGTCCGGCGCAGTCCGGCCAGTACACACATCCTGCCTTTGTGGGCCAGGAATGCAAAGAATCCAGACTGCTGCCCTCCTCCACGCTGCTGCCCAACAAGGTGCTGCCCCCCCCCCCCCCCCCCCCCCCCCCCCCCCCCCCCCCCCCCCCCCCCCCCCCCCCCCCCCCCCCCCCCCCCCCCCCCCCCCCCGCCACCACCACCACCACCACCTCCACCACTGCAGCGTCCCACTGGTTTACAGCCAGCCGGCCGGTCGTCTGCGTGTGTTTTGATGTTCTCCTCTCTCTGGACATCGCCTCTTTCGTCCACAGCGACAACACCTGCTGTCAGGAACTGAGTCGGTTCTGGTCTGGACCAGCTTTGAACCTCAAGGCCACACGTTTGGTCTCTGCAGCAAACCCAAGCTTGATGGGGTGTTTGGGGTCGGGTATGAAGTTGGTCTTTTTTCATCTTGAAATAACATTTAGATGTTTACATTCTTCAGTGTCACAAAGTGCGGGGACGTTTCTGAGAAATGACGATAGTAAAAGATTTTATTAAAATCCATGGAGCCTATAATTCATTATGTAAACAGTGGTTTCTGGCCAACAAATGCAGCTATAAGCGATATTTTTAGGGGTCATAGGTCATGTGAAAACATCTACTAGTAGTCTGAGCTCAGTACACTTCAGCATCTTCCTGCTCTTTTCTAACACTTAGCTTCCAGCCTAAAGCTCGACCCTTGACCCCTTGACCCTTTGACTTTTGTAAGACTGCCTTCATAAGGGATTTACAGATGGTTTATAATAAGGTTACACATCTGGTTGTAAACACTTTATAAGTCATGAATTAACGTCTATCAACAGCTTATTACATAGATCTCAATTTATCAATGTGGGTCACTATTTGGCAATATCAAGTCAGCAGTACAGATAAGTGTGCTCATTATTTGGCAAGCAGCAGGTCTCTGATAGCCTTAATATCTCATGAGTTACAGCAGATTATTAATGGTTCGTAAAGTGCAAACAATTGAATATGGAAACTACAAACAAACTATTTTGTAAATCCTCAGGAGGAGTCAGGGAAGTCCTGTTTTAAAGTGGTACAGGCTTTTGTACTTCCGGGACAAAATAGATCCAGTTTGGCTTTTTATGGCGCAGAAAGTATAGATTATTTCCCAATTTCATGTTATAGGTTCCACCTCTTTAACCAACTTCATTCCAACTCATTACTGCAGATGTCTCACAACCTTTATTGGAATATAATATCAATCAAACTCATTAACATGAAATGAAATTCTATTTCTTGAATGATCAATCTTCGAGGACTGTAACACCAAATCCTGGATATTGAACCTAGTACAACCAAATTTGACATTTTGCATGATCAGTTTCATCCGAGTCACAAGACTAATACATTTCTGTTGTGACATTCACATAATTTGCTTCTACTCACAGCTTTGCATTGACTTTGCAGATAATCACATTGTGTGTTAACTCAGTATATTGTTCACGTGGGTATTTGCAGCGTGAGCATTCTGAGCTTTTAGTTTGTGAAGTGAAACCTTTTGAAGCACGCTGGAAGCTTTTAGCAATAATGAGTGCTGTTGTCATGGAACAAGTTTGGAGGTGAGTACTGAACGTAGTATGAAGGTCAGGATCAGTCCAAGAGATGGATGGATTACCTCATGTCTTCTTAAAACCAACCAACCAAACTGTTACCAAGTGTGAGTAATCTGTTACTATGTGTGAGTGATCTGTTACTATGTGTGAGTAAACCGTTACTGTGTGTGAGTAATCTGTTACTACGTGTAAGTAATCGGTTACTACCTTGAGTAATCTGTTACTATATGTAAGTAATCTCTTACTATATGTAAGTAATCTCTTACTATATGTAAGCAATATCTTACTATGTGTGAGTAATCTGTTACTATATGTGAGTAATCTGTTACTATGTGTGAGTGATCTGTTACTATGTGTGAGTGATCTGTTACTATGTGTGAGTAATCTGTTACTATGTGTGAGTGATCTGTTACTATGTGTGAGTGATCTGTTACTATGTGTGAAAAATGGGACCAAAAAATGAATTTTGACCCCAGGGACGGATTTTGGCTGCAAAATACCTCCTATCCCCTCTAGAGGGAGCTACATGCTAACACTACAATGTTTGAATGTGACTTTAAATCAGTGTTTCTGATGAAATCTATCTTAAAACTGTGTAAAAGAACGATTATGAGTCGTTGGAAGGAACAGGTTCATACGTGACATAAGATTCATTATTATTTATGCCGCGTTCATACGTATGGTGCATATATCATGTAATGTAAGGATGTAGCGGCGTAATGGCGTGCTGGGCGTGACGTGCACAGTGGAGAAGCTTCCATGAACAGCCTGTTTTTCAGGAACGAGGGCAGACCTTCAGCAATTTTCATTTCCCAATTTCATAATAGAGAGCCAGCGCTTAATGTGAGGGAGCTTCCTGCTCTCCAGCGAAAACACTTCTGGAGTGGCCCTGAGATGACAATGAGAGCGCGGGCTTTTCCTTCCAATCATGGGAACCTGAGGCCCGGCCCATGTTCCTGGAACGAGGCCCGCTAGGAAAGACATGGAGGGAACACAGGATGTCCTGAGCTCCGTGTCCCACAGCACAGGGTGGAGAGAAAAGGGATTCCCTCCACAGCTTTTCCATTCCACCTGTCCTTCCGTTGTTCTCCCTGCAGACGTGAGTCAGGCGTGACCCGACCCCTCAAAGAACTCTCAGAGGGTGTCAGAAGAACGAGCTGACCCATCCGCTGCAGGTGGCCGGACCTTTCTCCCTGAGGTGACATGTTTACAGGGAGGCAGTGATTTGAACACACCTCTCTCTCAGCCACCTCCTCCCCCTGGACTCCCTCCAGCCGCCCTTAGAGGGGGAGTCGGTGATACCAGCGGGGGCGGGAGCCGGAGTGTCTATAAGTAAAGGCTCCTCGGAGGGAAACCTCTCCATGAAGCAGAGCTGAGCGCCGCTGACCTGTGTTGACACCCACGCGCTGAAGGAGAGCAGACGGGTGAGGAGACTCCAGACTGTGGATACTTTTTCCTTTATACCGGAGCTGGAAGAAGGAGACGTCTCTCCTCCTGGGACCATCTGGACCTTCTGTCTTTGACGGGTTCTGACCGGTGTTTTTTTTGTCAGGATGCTCACCCTCCTCACTCTGCAGCAGATCATCTCCGCCCTGTTGATGCTCGGCACCGCCGCCGCAACGGTGAGTCCTGTTTTTTTTTCTTTTTCTAAAACTTTCTCTTCACTCGTGTCCGTATCTCCGACCAACTCTCCGTCCCACTCCTCAGACGGAGGGGGAGTGTCCGGCCGAGTGCTCCTGCAGCCCCTCGCCCCCGATGTGCCTGCCGGGCGTCAGCTGGGTGACGGACCGCTGTGGCTGCTGCAAGGTTTGTGCCAAGCAGTTCAACCAGGACTGCAGCACCGCCGAACCCTGTGACCACATAAAGGGGCTGCACTGCCACCTGGGGGCCGGAGGAGACCCCGACAGGGGTCTGTGTCGAGGTGAGCGGCAGCAGCCAGGCTTTTGTCAGATAAATCGTGAATTTACTCTAATCCCACACGACTTTATTACATTTGATCTCAGTAAGTCACATGATCTGTTTCAGAACAGAACAACTGTTTCAAACATTTCTGTCCAATAATTGAAGGTGAAACCAGAATTGTTGGTCATTTTCCTCTTTTATCACCTATTTCCCAATCGCCTTTATCTTCTGCATTGCAGAAAGCGTCTGATCTGATGATGTCACTAGATGTAACACATCCAGACATGGAACGTGTTCTGATGTCATATGTACGTTTAACCACGCACCGGCTCGTTGACCTCTGACCCATTTAAAGTTTGACTGTAGGTTGAGACTGTTTGGTCACAAAGACCCACCATCATCATCTCTGCCAACCAAACTCTGACTCTGAGGGGACCAGTTCTAGATACTGGTACCACGTGTTTATGCTACTAGATGGTTTTACACCACATGGTCCTCAGGCGTTTGTTTTACTGAAGGGGGGCCGCTGTGGCTCAGGGGTTCTGGTAGTCCTTCATCAACCAGAAGGTCTGTGGTTCAATCCCAGACTGTCCCTGTAGTCTGCGTGTCGTAGGGTCATTGAGCAGAACCATGGACGTCACAGGAAGCTCTTCCCTGCTCCTCAACTGTAGAACCGTATGTGACGCTGAAAGTATACCGTATTATTATTATTATTGTTGTTCATAAAGTTTAGATTTTAACTGTGCGCAGCAGGACGGGTCTAGTTTGGTTCTAGAACTGATGCGATCCCCGTCAGATAAAAGGAATCCTGAGATCTTTCCTCCCTCGGGGAAGTTGACCCGACGGGTCGTGATGCGTTGACAGCTTCCTGTTTCTGTTGTGCAGCTCGGGCGCACGGTTTGCCGTGTGAGTTCGGCGGGCAGGTGTTCCAGCATGGCGAGGACTTCCAGCCCAGCTGCCAGCACCAGTGCACCTGTATGGACGGAGTGGTGGGCTGCATGCCCCTCTGCCCGCACCAAATGCCCCTGCCCAGCTGGCGTTGCTCGCGGCCCCGGCTGGCCAGGCCCGACGGCGGCTGCTGCGATGAATGGCTGTGCGACGACTACAACCACATCAGCGAGGGGCCGGAGGAGACGACGCACGACTTCCTGCCAGACGGCGGGCCCCTCCCCAACCACATCAGTACTCTGCTGCAGACCCAGCTGCAGCTGCGGCACCCAACCGCCACCATAGGGGACAGCTTCAGAGGTAAAGGTCATGGCGCCGTCCTGCAGAGTTCTTCTGATGGTTTCAACCTGTCAGATGTTTTGACTAGAAAGACAAAACAAAAGATTCATTAAGCAGGTCAATTCATTAGTAATCAGACTCTATGATGACCTTTGAACCCATACGTCACCAGACACGTTACAGTTGAAGTTGTTAAAACATGAGCTCAGACTGAACTGATGACGGGTTCTGTGTGTTCTGTGAGGAGAGTCCGTACGATCAGGGAACCTCAGAGCTCTTACCAGCGAGGTCAGAGGTCAGACGAGCACAGAACCACCGGCCTCATCAGAAACAGGAGCTGGTGTTCTGATCCAGCTTCTCAGACTCATTTGATTTTCAGCAGATAAAATCTGGATCATTATGTCAGAGACATCCTGGACCAGCTGGTGTTGTTGCCGAGAGTGTGTGTGTGTGTGTGTGTGTGTGTGTGTGTGTGTGTGTGTGTGTGTGTGTGTGTGTGTGTTTGTATGGGTGTTTGTTTGAGTGTGGGTGTGTATGTGTGTAAGGTTGTTTGTTTGAGGGTGTGTGTGTGTGAGTTTGTTTGCGTTAGAGTGTGTGTGAGTGAGTCTGTTTGTGTGTATGTGAGTGAGTGTGTATGGGTGTTTGTTTGTGTGTATGTGAGTGAGTGTGGATGGGTGTTTGTTTGAGTGAGTGTGTGTGGATGGGCGTGTGTTTGTGGGTGTGTGGATGTGTGAGTGTGTCTGGGTGTTTGAGTGTGTGTTGATGGGCGTGTGTTTGTGGGTGTGTGTGGGTGTGTGTTTGGTTGTGTGTTGGGTTACATTCACATCACCAGGCTGAAGTGATTAATTTCGTATATTTTCCCTTTAATTTAGCTCTAAATACATTTTTCACACAGGAATCCCTTCAGATCAGATGAAGTTAAAAAGTTAAATTTAAAAATGTCCCAGAATGATGGATCATCAAACCTCTGGTGTTTCATCTTGAGGGGCTGAAAGTAGACGTGACAGCTGGAGGGTTTACCCTCAGGGGAGCATGATTGAGTCGAGTGGATTTGTCTCCTCCACAGACATGGCGTCGTTCCCCGTGTCTGAGGTCCTGCTGGAGCGCAGCTGCTTCCCACAGACCACCGACTGGACCGACTGTTCCACCTCCTGTGGGATGGGCGTTTCTAGTCGAGTGACCAACAACAACCCGGAGTGTCGTCTGCTCAGAGAAACCAGACTCTGCCAGATCCGCCATTGTGAGTCGACGCTTCCTGTCGCTGGAAAGGTAGGACCTGAAGAATGACTCAAGGGCGATGACATCACACACGCAGGTGGATTCAAGTGTAGCTCCTCCTGGTTTCATCGGTTACTCCCTCAGACTGAACCGTGTCGTTGAGGAAACACGTTTTGAGTCGTATATTTAGAATAAAGTCTCCAAGCTTCTCAAAAACCTAAACCATCTGTGTGAAAAAGTATTCACCCCCCTGCATCATGACCTTCAGCAGCAACAAGAGATGAGTCTCTGACATCACGGCGGTGGGATCTTCTCCCTTGGAGTGTTTTGAGCATGAACTGATCTCCTCAGCTTCCACCCCAGAGGTGTGTTGTGGGTAAATTCAGACCAGCTTTCATGTTCTTCTGGATCAGCAGTGACTTTCTCCTCACCACTATCCCATGATGCCACCTAAGCCCAGTGTCTAGAGGCGTCTATAGTGGCGCCATGACCTCTGACCCTTACTGAGGTGAGAGAGGCCTGCAGGTCCTTGAAGTTCTCTCTGGATCTTCTGTGACTTCCTGATGAACCTTCTCCATGCTCTTGGAGGAATTCGTGAAGGTGGTCCACTTCTTTGGAGGTTCTCTATTGTTCTAGGTCTTCTCCATGTGTAGATGATGTGTCTCACTGTGGATCTGTGGAGAACCAGAACCTTAGAAACAGCTTTGGAACCCTTCACACACTGATGGATCTCAATCAGCTTCTGGAAGTTCTGTTGATTTTGGCAAAGTGTGCTACTGGTGAGACCTACTTCCTGCATCTGAAGATTCTCCACTGAGGTGATGGGTTGGGTTGAACAGAACTTGTGGTGATCAAGTCTGGGTGGGTCCAGTCCAGCTGGAACCAGTTCTTAATGCAGTTTGGTAGTTTTTAAGATTTAGTCTGTGAGGGGGCGGAACCTTTTTCACACAGGACCACAACCTTCATAGATCATTAAATGATGATTTTAGAACTTATATTCTGAGTTGACGATTGATGTTAAGTTGAGTTTGAAAATCGAACGGATCAACCTGAGACTAACACAAACAGTAAACAATCTGTGTAAACAATCCTTGTAAACAATCCTTGTAAACAATCCGTGAAAATAATCTGTGTAATCCTGTTACAAACAAATAAACAAACTCAGTCCATGATGAACGTTTAGTTGGAGTATGATATCTTTTTAACGGTGTCTTTCTTCCTGTCCCCCAGAAGGGGAAGAAGTGTCAGCGCACCGTCCGTCCCCATGAGCCCGTCAGAATCACCTTTGCTGGATGCTCAACAGCGCAATGGTACCGCCCTCGCACCTGTGGGACCTGCAGCGACGGCCGCTGCTGCTCGCCCTCCCTCTCTCGCACCGTGAGGCTTCGCTTCAGTTGCTCCGATGGAGAGCGCTTCGAGAGAAACGTCATGTGGATCCAGCGCTGCAGCTGCGGTCCGAGCTGCCGGCCTCACGGCGGACCCTCCAGCCCGTCGGTCAGCCTCCACAACGACATCCACACCTTCAGGCACTGAGGCGGACTCCTCGGGCTCGGCCCGGGCCTGGCACACTGACTCTGCGTCTCCGCCCCTCCCAGACCCCTCCCTGTGTGTCAGATGGGTGAGCTCCGGCCCCCGCCTTCACCAGGGCCCGCTTGCACTTTAAGCTTCCTGCCAGGATGACATCAGTCTGTCCGCACCAGTGGCGTGTCCGCACGCCGCCTCGTGCTGCTGGAGGAACTCCGACTGAAACCTCTTTATTTATTGTACCTTTGCGTCCGTCTCCGCTCCCATAGAGACGGCCCGAGTGTTTGTCAACAAACAGGAGGATCGTTTGGACCAGAACCACGTGTTTATGTGAAGAGATGGAATCATGGACATGCATGAATTAATGAGGACGATGACATCAGACATATTCGTGTGTGACCGAGGGAGTGTGTGTTCACCACCTCTCCTGTCTGACGCAACGGATTCATTAAGACTCTGAGTGTGTGTGTGTGTGTGTGTGTGTGTGTGTGTGTGTGTGTGTGTGTATGTGTGTGTGTGTGTGTGTGTCTGTACGTACGTGTGGGTGTACGAGTGTTTGTATGTGTGTGAGGGTGTGCTTGTACGGGTGTGTGTGTGTGTGTGTGTGTGGTTGTGTGTGTGTTGTCAGTGTGTTTTGGGCTACATTCACGTCACCAGGCTAAAGTGATTCAATTTTTCGCCTTAAATTCACTCTAAACATATTTTCAGGACTGTAAACACAGAAATCCTTTCAAATCAGATTTGGGTCACTTCCACATGCGCCCATGGATCGTTATTTGGACCAGAATGAGACGGTCAGAGTTTCGTCGTCTGTTGTTGGTGACGTAGATCAGGGTCAGCAATTGTTTTTGCACCGTGGACCGGTTCAATACACTGAAAAAAAAAAAAAGGCTCAAAGGCTGTTTGAAGCCTTTTTCAAGATGATGGGACGATCATTTTCTGATTCTAAGCACAGTTCCATACAAACTGAGCAAATAGCTGTTAAATGTGTTCGAGACAAATGTTCTTGTTTTTAGTCTGCACTTGTTTGCTTTGAGATCCGTTTGGGTTCTTAGAGGCTAAACAGACAATCTTGGAAAGTCACATTTTTCTGTTCTTCTGTCAGATCATTGTTGTTTATTTAAAATCATATAGCCCCATTTTATTAGTTTTTTGGCTTCTATTTGCAGCTGAGATGTTTTGCGGGTTACTGACATTACTCTTACGGACCAGCACCGTGTGAGCGGGTTTTCCTGAAACTAGAGGGTCCGATCCTCGGGTTATTGGAGACAGCGACACCTTTGTGTCGTGTTCCTTCTGGTTCTGAAAACTCAGCGCTGACATTGTTATTGGAAATCGAAGCTTTCACAGTGATCTAGAAATATTCTGCTTTGACTTTGAAGCCGTCAGTCAAACAAGATTTTCGGCCCACAACTCCTTGAGATGATCCAGCTGCTGGAGTTGATCCTCTATCTGCACTGACCTGGACCCTTTGCTGGGGGAATGGTTTTGGGTGACTCCCAACCAGCTGGGATAATAAAGACATTCTCTTCAGACTATCACAAACAGACTTTATAATGTTTTTTATTTTCCAAATCCTCTTTTTTCCTTTTGGTTCTGGTCCGTGGCCCGGTGGTTGCGTACCGCTGACCTGGATGACAACAAAATATCAGTCGCCCCAAATTCTGGTTTGAGCTCTGAGGCCTGTGACGTGAACGTAGCCTCTGTGTGCTTGAAGAGAGAGAGAGGGAGTGAGAGAAAGAGAGAGAGGGCATGAGAGAGAGAGAGAGAGAGAGAGAGAGACAGCACGCGAGAGAGAGAGCGCTCATTACGCCTTTAAAGAGATTAAACTTAGACTTCACCCTTGAGTCTTGGAGCGGTAGGTTGTTCTAGGATCACCTCATTTTCGGGGTGTGATTTTATTTTTATGTTGAGTGAGTTCTCCACAGTGTACATACGATGCTTTTATTTTGAAGGATGAAATGATGTATTTAAAATGTTTTTTGTCTCTTAACTCCAGTATATCAAATAAAAAAATGTAGCCATTACTTATCGTCGAGGGTGATTCAGGGTGGCGGGGGGATTGCAGGATATCCAAAGACCCCTTCAATAGACCTGACTGATTAGAGACTGTGGATCCCCTCTGGAGCCGGGGAAGGGGGGCTCCTAGGTAGGTAAGGTATACAGGTAGATTAGGTAGCTAAGATAGATAGGGAAGGTAAGTAGGTAAGTTGGATAGGTAGGTATATAGGGGAGGTAGTTGGGTAAGTTGGGTAGGTAGATAGATCGATGGAGCACATCTCTAAATCTCTCTCTGCCTCCAGAGCTCCTCGTTCTCCGGGCCTTCCACGATTCTCCAGCTGGTTCTGGAGGACTAACATGACGACGGACCACTAAATGCCTCTGCCTCCTCTTGAGAGGAGGGAGTACCACTTTGACCTCCAGGCTGCTTCCCCTGCTGTGGGCTTCACCTCCACTTCTTAAATCAGAGATTGTCAGTGTGATTGGTTGTATATTAATCAGGCAATGTTCCACTGAGACCTGAGGCTTCAGAGGAAACGTCCGTCAGCAGGTAGAAAGGCTTCAACCTCGGGAAAAAGTGACGAGGGAAATAAAGAGAACAGCATCATCGACGGAACGTCAGGTGAAGTTTTAGACCACCATATCCTCGCTGGAGCCCCCTATAGGTGATAGAAGGTAGGTCAGTAGAGAGGTAGATGGTCGATAGATTGGTCAGTAGTTAACTAGAAGGGTAGACTGATAGGTTGGTGGACATCTATGTACGCAGATAGAAAGGAAGGTAGATAAGGTGGTAATAAGTTAGGTAGATAAGGAGGTAATAAGTTAGGTAGATAAGGTGGTAATAAGTTAGGTAGGCTGGTAATAAGTTAGGTAGATAAGGTGGTAATACGTTAGGTAGGGTGGTAATAAGTTAGGTAGATAAGGTGGTAATAAGTTAGGTAGATAAGGGGGTAATAAGTTAGGTAGTTAAGGTGGTAATAATTTAGGTAGATAAGGTGGTAATAAGTTAGATAGATAAGGAGGTAATAAGTTAGGTAGATAAGGTGGTAATTAGTTAGGTAGATAAGGTGGTAATAAGTTAGATAGATAAGGAGGTAATAAGTTAGATAGATAAGGAGGTAATAAGTTAGGTAGATAAGGTGGTCATAAGTTAGGTAGATAAGGTGGTAATAATTTAGGTAGATAAGGAGGTAATAAGTTAGGTAGATAAGGTGGTAATTAGTTAGGTAGATAAGGTGGTAATGAGTTAGATAGATAAGGTGGTAATTAGTTAGGTAGATAAGGTGGTAATAAGTTAGGTAGGGTGGTAATAAGTTAGGTAGATAAGGTGGTAATACGTTAGGTAGGGTGGTAATAAGTTAGGTAGATAAGGTGGTAATAAGTTAGGTAGATAAGGTGGTAATAAGTTAGGTAGGGTGGTAATAAGTTAGGTAGATAAGGTGGTCATAAGTTAGGTAGGGTGGTAATAAGTTAGGTAGATAAGGTGGTAATAAGTTAGGTAGATAAGGTGGTAATAAGTTAGGTAGATAAGGTGGTAATGAGTTAGATAGATAAGGTGGTAATGAGTTAGGTAGATAAGGTGGTAATGAGTTAGATAGATAAGGTGGTAATAAGTTAGGTAGGGTGGTAATAAGTTAGGTAGATAAGGTGGTAATAAGTTAGGTAGGGTGGTAATAAGTTAGGTAGATAAGGTTGTAATAAGTTAGGTAAATAAGGTGGTAATAAGTTAGGTAGATAAGGTGGTAATAAGTGAGGTAGGGTGGTAATAAGTTAGGTAGGGTGGTAATAGGTTAAGTAGATAAGGTGGTAATAAGTTAGGTAGGGTGGTAATAAGTCAGGTAGGGTGGTAATAGGTTAAGTAGATAAGGTGGTAATGAGTTAGGTAGGGTGGTAATAAGTTAGGTAGGGTGTAATAGGTTAGGTAGATAAGGTGGTAATAAGTTAGGTAGATAAGCTGGTAATAAGTTAGGTAGTTAAGGTGGTAATAAGTTAGGTAGATAAGATGGTAATAAGTTAGGTAGGGTGTAATGGGTTAGGTAGATAAGGTGGTAATAAGTTAGGTAGATATCAGAAGCTCTTGCACAAATGTTGCAATTGTTCTGCTGGTCTAGGTTTTGAATCAGTTCTAGGGTCAAAGTGTTAACATGACTGCGAACCTTCAGTCTTAACAGGATCGTTGGAGGGAATATTGACTTTGGTCTCATAAACGATGTTTGCAGCGAGACGCAGAACCGATGATGAGTCATTCAGGACAACAAGCCCTTAACAGCTCACGCGGAGACAGGTGTTATCGTTCCACTTTGACCTCCACACATCCCTCAGACAGCCCGGTGGGGCCGGGCGGGGACTGGGGGATTTCCTTTGCTGTGTCTGTGGCTGTGGCTGGTGTTACTGCCCCGGCCAAATTCCACCGCTCTCCAAGACCCGGAAGATTTCCGGCACATTTCCTGTTTCCCTTTCAAGGGTTAGGCTGAGAATCGGGTCTTGTTGTGAGGCTGGACAACATCTCTAACGTCCAGTCGGGGAACCCGGCCAATACCAGCCGCCTGGGAACGTCACGTCACTGCAGGCTGCCAAGACCATCGCGTTTATGAAGGCCCTTATCTGTGATGTGGAGCACTGTAGTCAAGACCACCTTACCCGAACCGAAATCATGACCAAGACCAGAACATATTGAGACACAGTGAAGACCGGGATTTTGAGGAGCTCAGAGCATTTCAGGACCGCCAAATCACACAATCTGCATGTCTTTGGCCAGGAACCAGACAGAACCCACACAGACGCAGGGAGAACATGCAACTCAACACAGGACGGCTCCACAATAACGTCTTTATTTATGGTAATAGTAATCACAAAACCCCAATCTGAGACGTAAGAACTCACCTGAAGGACAGAAGTCATTCATTATTTGGTTTTTCCTTTGTTATAGGAAGGATTGAATACTTTAATAAATCAGGTCCTCAGGATTGTTATTCTTTTTTGTTGGTTTTAAAAATTCTTAATATTCTTTCTATTAGACTGGGCAGGATATAAGTCCTATTTGTTAGAGTAGATCTTATGAATTTGTTGGAATATCTTTATTTATAGAAGAGTTTAAGAGTCCAAAAATTAAATTTTTAGTCAACATAAGGAATATATATATATATATATATATATATATATATATATATATATATATATATATATATATATATAGGAAGGAATATAAGGAATTATCGTAGGTCCTTAATCATTATTCCTCTTCATCCAGACTTCATAGAACAGAGATGTTTTTCCTTTTGTGAGGATTATACATCTGTTTTTCCACAGTGGCGTGTTGTGACATTTCCCAGCTTCAAAAGCATTTCGGTGACGTCATAATCACAATTAATATAATCACAAGATAAATTCTACATCTCCCATCTAATTGAATAGATTTTGAGGGAATAGGTGGAGAGGAGGTGAGATGCTGCCCTCTACTGGAGACCTCGGGTAAGTGACCTTCACTTCGGTGGGGTCCTTAGGGTGCTCCAGCACTTCCATCCCATCCAGAAGTCACATCGTGACATTTTCCCTTTCATTTTCGATTTCTCTTCCTGATTGAAGTATTTTGCGGTGAACTCTGTGCTTATTCAAAATGTCCTTGTGATGAATCCAATTATTAAACCTTGTCATATGTTGAGTCGTAGTAATGTTTAATTAAATGAGGGTTTTAACTGTGGGGGTGAATACTTTTGCCCGGCTCCTCATGTAAGTCACTTACCAGCCTATAAGATGAGTTTGGATCACATGACCTTCTGTCAGATCAGACTTTATGTGAAGTTTCTCTCACTGAGTTCAAGATTTGACTGACAGAGTCAAATATGGAGCGTCATGAAAAATTAGAACGGAATAGAATAGAACAGAATAGAATAAAACGGAATAGAACAGATCAGAATAGAATAAACAGAACAAAATTGAATAGAACAGGATAGAATAAAACAGAATAGAATAAAGCAGAATAGAATAAAGCAGATCAGAAAACGATAGAATAAAACAGACCAAAATAGAATAGAATAAAACAGAACAAAATCGAATAGAACAGGATAGAATAGAATAAAACAGAACAAAATCGAATAGAACAGGATAGAATAGAGCAGAATAGAATAAAACAGAACATAATTGAATAGAAAAGGATAGAAAAGAGCAGAATAGAAAAACGTTATTAATCCCCAAGGGGAAATGTAGGAGCTAGAGCAGCTACCGTATTTTTAAACAGTGGCAATTAAGGAAAAGAAGACAAAATATAAAATATAAAAGATAGACATACACACTGAAGAAATATTAATGATATTTAAATATATATATCAGATAAACATATATATGTATGCATATTTAAATAGACATATGTATAAATATGATAGTTGTTGGTCGTTAGTGTGAGGTAGATGGGTGGATGAAAAGTTCTGGATTTTAGGAGATATGAGTTTGCAAAGTCAATTAATAAAGGAAAACCTGTTTCAATCGTGTTTTACTTTTATTTACCATATCCACAAATACTTTTTTTCTTCCCTTGTGTTAAAAATAATGACCATCTCTGTGCTTCTATCACCACAGAAAGAAACGGAGGCCGCTCCCTTAATTTATTAATCTTTGATCATTCACTGGAGTCGATGACATTTTTTGATGGTTGAACAGAGGGAGTTCTGGTTCAGTTCTGTTCACAATGTTGTCAGACACGGGTCACATACAACTATGAGCAGCCAAGGTGAAAAGGTCAGATGTGAGAGGAAGAACAAGCAGGATTGTTTTTTCGAATCACACTTGAAAAGATCCAATTCCATGTGGTTTGTTCTGATCATCATAAAGATAAAAGTCAGATATGAGACGGAGAATGGTTCCCATACAACAGGTCTGTTATTACGACACCCATACAGAATAATAGAATAGAATAGTTAGAATGGAATGAATCTATACTGTCATTGTTAAGGATCAAAAACCTGTTCCAGTTCTTTCCATGTGCGGTGTATAAAGGATGAAATGTGTAGTCAACAAATGGGTAGAAAATATAAAAAAAAATTACTGCTCATAATGGAGAATCATAAATACACAGGGAAGATGCTAAACCCCTAAAAGGCAATATTGTTGTTGTTATTGTTATTGTACTTCTGCCATCTGACATGTAGAGTGCTGTGGAAAAGAATTTCCACGTATTTATTTCAAACTCTAAATTCATAATAATATATTTTGCTAATATTGAGTCATAAATCATTTGGACTGCGGTTCCGCCCCCGCTCTTCCTATAATCTGTTATGCTTTTAGGGATACGCCCCTTACTCGTCTTATTGGCGTATGTGCTGTGTGGAAACACCCTCTTCTCTTCTTATTGGCTTCCGCGCTCTAAAGAACACGCCTCCTTGCTCTCCCATTGGCTGCCGCATGCGTCGTTCTCGCTGCCTCCTCGCCTGCTCGTTTAAAAGCTCCTCATACAGTTTGAGAAGTAGAGCCGCTGTCTGAGGCGAAAAGAACGGATGGAGGTACGACCACCGAACGGCGGCTGTAACGGAGAAGAGCGGAGGAGAAGCTGCGTCATGTCTGCGCTCCGCCGTCACGTGTAGTCACCTCTCCGCGGAGTGTTCGTCACCGTAACCGGTCGCTTTTATGCTCCCGATGGAGCCTCGAACAAGTCTTCTACTGTGAGAGCTTCCTGTTGAATTAACCTTCTTTTTATTCACCGCTCATCTTCTCCAAACTTCCGCTCAGGAGGAACCCTCTTCTTCTCCACCAGGTAACACCTCCTCCTACCTGTGTCTCCTCCGAACGGGTGTCAATAAAGCTCCGTCAGAGATGTAAACAAAAGTAAACAAGTATAAAAAGATCAATCACGTGTTTTATTCAAGTCTCATATATTAAAATGTTGTTTTTTTAAATGATCATATAGATGTATAGATAATATAAAATATATGTTATTAATGCGTATAAGTGTGAATATTTTAATGGTTATAATTATTATAAACTCAAAAAGAACTTTACTTTAAGATCTCTTTGTTATCGTTTTAAATCCTGGAATTATTCCTTTATTTTTCTGAAGTTTATCTGACATCTCTGACTAGCTGCACAAACATTGACTGTAATAATAATAGTTGTGTCTTCTGTTCCTTTTTTGAACAAACTGTATATTAGGTTGTTTCCATGGATACGTCATTTTCCCACTGGGTTGTAAAAGAGTCTCAAATATGATCATCTAAAGTTTCGGCCTTAAACGGTCTAAAATGATTTGCCTTATTAAAATCAAAAATACTTTCTTCACAATATCAAATTAACACAATACCTTCTTTCTTTTTTTTTATAGTTAATTTATTCTGCGGCTAATTTATACTTTGATATTCCTCCATATCAGGTAAAAGAAAAAGTTTGTTTAAATTTCATAATTTGTTGTTTCCACGGAAACATAAACTTCAAGGTGATATCTTATCAACTATAATAGGTAGTTTTATTTTAAGTACTACATAAGTTTGTAAGAATTCTTTGTTATGAACTTTCTACATTTTTAAGTCTTGGGTTTTTTCCCATGAGAAGATGGAGAAGATGGAGGAGGTGGAGCTCGTCTCTTCTGAAACAAATCTAACCTCCTGTAGCTACGGAGCATGTCTGTCATTTGATTGGCTGTGGTTTCCATGGAAACCTCCTCCTGCTGAGCCAAACAGGCTGATAGCGGGTTCATCGGGTCAGGCTAAAACCTGGATGATTTGATTGATCGTCTCTCTGAACATCAGGCTGCTGGTTGATGAAGCTGCTAATATGCATGGATGGTTTTTGGGGGTTGGTGGAGGTCAACCAACAACCGCGCTCACGGAGGTGTTTGAATATTCAAAATAAACAGTGGATGAATTCACTATAAATGTCCTTTATTACAATATTGTAGGAGTAGAAATGTTGTTGACGCTGCTCTCAAGAGAAAACAGGATTTCATCCGTATGAAGCTTCACAGTGGTTGGGGGTTCAAATCCAGCGGGGGCCTCCCTTCCCTCCAGGTCCTCCAGCTTCCTCCCACAAACCGGAAACATGCAGCGAGGGTCTAGATTCTTGTTTGTCTCTAGTGAGAAAATACCGCATCAATCATTTAAATGCAGAAATGTGAGAAGTTACCCGACCTTTTTCTTTTTTTACAAACGTTTCATATTAAGTTGTTTTTAAGGAAACTCTGACCTCACCTTCTCCATAGTGTAAATCCTACTATGACAACACACTCATGCGTTTGTGCTACTTGTGTTCCGGCGGCGCAGCATGGTGAACAGTCAGGCGCCAGGCGGTCCGGCGGCCCCCAGGTCGTGTGCGGGATGCGGGGGAAGGATCGCCGACCGCTTCCTGCTCTTCTCCATGGAGCGCTACTGGCACAACCGCTGCCTGAAGTGCTCCTGCTGTCAGGCCCAGCTGGGGGACATCGGCACCAGCTGCTACAGCAAAGGGGGCATGATTCTGTGCCGGAGCGACTACATCAGGTGAGGGGAGGGACGGCGGTGGCGCCGCTGGTTTAATGTCGGAGGCCGTCCTGACTCCGTGTTTGTGTTTTTGCAGACTCTTCGGTCACAGCGGGGCCTGCAGCGCCTGCGGCCAGTCCATCCCCGCCAGCGAGATGGTGATGAGGGCGCAGGGGAATGTCTACCACCTCAAGGTACATCCCTGGATCTGGCCTCGCCAAGCTCCGCCTCCCGCTGCTCGTTTGACGGCACCATCAGGGGATCTGGTGGGGGGAGATGACGTTTGATGTCTGTTTGTTTTTGTCTGCAGTGCTTCAGCTGCACCACCTGCAGAAACCGTCTCATGCCCGGCGATCGTTTCCATTACGTCAACGGGTCAATCTTCTGCGAGCACGACAGACCCGGCGCTGCCTTGCTCAACAGCCACCTGCCCCCGCTTCAGAGCAGCTCGGTGCTGACGGACCAGAAGGTGAATATCTCCTCATGCTGTGATGTCACTGTTTGATTCTGCTGGTGGGCGTGGTCAGGAGTAACAGGTGGAGTCTGTCGGATCCATTTCCTGTCCAAACGGTCGGAGGTGGAAAATGTGCAGAAGTTCCTTTTAAAAATCTATAAAATAAAAGGGTACGAGTGTAAAAGTAAAAGGTGGCAGCATATTAAAGTATAGAGTGAAGCTTTTGTTGACGGGTCAGGAAAACACGATGATTCCAAAATAAAAGTACTGGACTAAAGTAACCAGACTGTTGTGACATCATGAGGAGTCAAAAGTTCTAATTGTGTTCAAATGTAGGGGAATAAAAGTATAATAATACTCAAAGAACCAAACAGATTCTACGCCTGAACCTGCAGGCCGTCGTCACCTCGATGATGTCATCGTCACGTAGAAAACGTCAGGATGTAGCTACGTCATGAAAAGTTCCATTGGTGTGACTGAAAAAGGTTCTGGCTCACACAAACAAACAAACAAACAAACAAGACAACCTAGCTAGCCTGTAATCTTACTTCCTGTTTGGAGGAAGGCGAGGATTTCAAAAATGTAATTGTTTTTTTACAGGACCATAATGAGGCCAATAAAAACTCTCTGAACTCTCTGAGCTCTCATAACAGACGCTGCACAACTTTCTAACATCTTATCAATATCATTAGCGTTCAGTTTTAACGAGTCGTTTACACCCACTGGGTTCCACGGTCGCCACGGAGACGTTTCCTCCGCCACGTGAGGAACGATTGCGTTGTTGTTCCTTCCTTTTTGCAGTTGCTTTTGTTTGCGACAGCTGCAACGTGGAAGCATTCACGCGAAGAGGAACTCTTCATACTCAGCAGCGTGACGATGAGACTAACCCTCTGGATCCTAAGATCCAGTCCACGGGATCCGTGGACCTTAACTCCACCTGGTTTTGGGCTCGCGGTTCTGATACAATAAGCCAAGGTGAAGAAATGACTGATGGGTCGTAGAGGTCGTGTTTTTGTCGCGCCGCCAAAAAAAGAGACCAAACATTGGACTTTTTTTAACAAGGACTATAAATGTTTAGGCCAAAACAGGTGATGTCGTCCTTCACCATAGTATGACAACAACATCTACTATAGTCAAGGCCCGGCGCAGGAATGAAGGGTCTGTCAGACTGTGATGTTTTCTGGGGATGAAGAGGGGGAAACGTCGTCGCCAGAAGACTCTTCTTCTCTTATATAATGTCATTTTTCTATGTTTACATAACATCTAAATATAAATCTGATTACCTTAACCACCGAACAAAAATCACTTAGGATCTAAAAGCTTTTTGAGGAGCTGAAATGCTCCTCGTCTTCCTCCCGATGCAACATTACAATCTAGTAAATGCTTTTATGTCGTCGTAATTGGTTTTAGATTAATTCCTCCTCCGAGGTTTTTTACACAGGAGGGTTTAATAGATTTTATTTATTTGTTTACCAGGCCTTCCAGGAAGTTGTGGGCTTTTAGTGAAACATGTGGGAAACTATGATGATTTCTCTCATTCACAGATAAACTTCCTGTAGGTACTGATTAGTCTGGGTGCAGCTGCACAAACCAGCCAGAACATTAGAACCGCCTGCTTTGTAGGTCCTCCTCTTCAGCCATAGCAGCTCTGCTGTTAACCCCTTCAGCGACGTGTGCTCCAGAATGTCTTCTGTGGAAGGAGACCACATGGTGTGTGTGTGTCCCCCCACCTAAGGGGTCCCTGATCCAAACTAACCACAGCAAGGAACCCGCCCAAAAGACCAAATTCATGGGATTTATTATTTCCCTCATGTTAACGTTATAATTCAAAAACTGTTTCATGGATCATTTTCAAACTTTATACCAACATAGACCTTAGACGAGGAAGGGCTGGATTGATTTTAGGAAAGGTCAACTCCATATGTCTGTGTAGGCCTAGTTACCAATGAAAACAAACATCAGCCGTAACACAACGACTACCATTGACAGGTAACCAGGTAATATACCCCACCACTGACAGGTAACCATGGTAACCAGGTAATATATCCCACCACTGACAGGTAACCATGGTAACCAGGTAATATACCCCACCACTGACAGGTAACCATGGTAATATACCCCACCACTGACTGGTAACCATGTAATATATGCCACCACTGACAGGTAACCATGGTAACCAGGTAATCAATGTTATTCTAACTTAATTGCTCGGTGGTTACAATGATATGGCCAATTGACATATAAGTAAAAATAACTTTAAACCTAAAATGAAGAACTCAAACATAGTGATTAAATAAACCCACAATTCCACAGAGGTGAGCCTGATGATGTTGTGGCGGTGATCCTAACCTGCCCCCCCCCCCCCCTCTCTCTCATCTACAGGTGTGCTGAGTGGCGACCTTTCACCCCCAAGCTTCACTTCCTCCCGGCGCATTATTCTTCTGCTACGGTGGCCGTCGTCGTGGGTTCCCATCACTGCTCCCACTTACCCCCCTCACCCCCCCCCAGAGAGGACATGAGATCCGCCTCCTGTCAGACTCTACATCTTACTTATGTCGTGTTCAATGTTATTATGGTCTGTGCGCCGGGCGAGGACTTCCAGGACGCCAGGAGCGCGCCGGCGAAAAAAAAGGCTCCATCGGGGGCGAGGGATGGAAACAATGAGGATGAAAGCCGCTCCAGCTGGAGGAGCCGACAAAAGACGCTTGAATGAGTGTTTGACGGACGGACGGCGGTGAAACCACCGTCACAGCGCGCCTCGCCATGTGGCTTTATTTCCCCTGAGCGTCAGAGCCTTTAATGAACTCTCTCTCTCTTCTTCTCTCTCTCCTCTCTCTCTCTCTCACCTGTCTTCATCCAATCACTCGAGGAAGAAACAAACGATCACCTGTGACGGCGTTCATTTCTTTTCCAGTTTCATTGTGTTTTAAAAAAAGCATTAAAAGAATTCCCTGTGACTCGTGACGAGGACGTTGAGTGGAGGTCATTCTGAAGGTGGCGTCGGTGCCGACTGTCTCGCTGTCTTTAGCCCTGTATGGTGAAAACATGGCTGATTACCCAGAGGAATGGCGTTGGGGGGCTGGAGCTCTGACCATTTACAGAAGCAATTAAACATGAGCCTGTCTCTGAGCGGCGGCGCTCCTGGGAGACTGAACTCAGGGCAGATCCCGCGGCTGACTGCCTGCCTCTCATAAAGCCTAATCTGGAAGCAGGCTAATTAAAGGGGAGCGCCCCCCCCCCCCTCCTCTACATCCTGGGCATTTGAAACAATCTGCTGTATTTACTGTTTACCGTGTTGCGATTAAAGCTCCCACTCAGCCCCCTCTGTTTCCCACCGCAGCTCTTTGTTCGCCGCCGCCGCTCCTCATGACTTCTGGAAACCATTTTTCCCTGCTTCTAACTCACTTTGCCTCTTAATGCTATTTAAAAAAACTTCAAGCCTCAGCACACCGACGGCGGCTCAGGGGGGGGGGTCTCTGTGCGATGGCGGGCGATAGGATCTGCTCCACTTTCACACCTTGCCTCGGCGCACGGCCGCCATCAAAGTCGCACCTTAATGCGCCGAGTCCCACTTGTCACGACGGGCGCTGATATCGCATCAATCATTTATTCCACGTCTAATCCAGTAGCGTCAGAAATTCATTAGCGTATGCAAATGATCACAATTACAATTATCTTTGTATCGTGACGGCGAGGAGAGAAATAAAAGCTCGGCACATTCCTGAGTCACACCGCACCTCCAGTTACACTCTGCATTCAAGCTAATCCAGCCTCATCTGCCTCCTGCTAATTAGCCGCGGCGTTTTCAGATGCCAATTAGCAGGTCTCATGAAAAGGCTCCTCGCCACGAGGCGTTGTCTTTTATCGGCGCGTCTGCAGGTGCGCGGCGCTCCATGTAGTCCGTGTCAGAGGAAAGTGTTTATTCCTGCTAATTAATCATATTAACACATGCAGATGAGATTAATTGCTTGAGCTCCTCCACCTCAAACCGTGTGAAGACACGAGGTGGTGCCAGGATATTTATACATCCTCACGATGAAGAGGACGGGAGGACACTTCTCCTTCCTCCTGTGATGAAGATCCAAGATGGCTGCCGGCCGGTAGCCCCGTTCCTCGCTGGTGCTGATCCGCACCGCCGTTCCAGCCGAGCGTTTGGGATCAGACGATGTTCTGGTGTCGGATTCCGTTCGGTCTGATCCACATGGAGGCAAAGAACCCGCCCTCGTCAGCGGCGCCGTTAAGACCCGTCTCTGATTCTGATCTCTGACTGTAGCTCTAATGCTAATGTTTTGGTGTCTTTAACTGCAGTCTCCCACTCTGCTCCAAACTAAACTTAAAGAGTTTAAAAGTTTATAAGTAACTTCTTTTTGTGGGTAAAAGTTAAACCTACATTTAAAATCCAAACGTTGAATTTGTACATAAATGTTAAATATTAACTTTCAGATTTAAATCTAAATTGTAAACTCTAAAGAATATTTACTTTAATGATTAAATATATATATATATATATATATATATATATATATATATAAATAAATGTTATAGTTGGATCTAAATGTTGATGGTTATTAAAATGCTATAAAGCTATTTATTATTATATTATTATTATGTTATTTTAATCTGGATATTGATTAAATGTACATAAATGTTAAATATCAATCTTAATCTTAATGTTAAATATAAATATTAAATACGGACACAAGTGTTCCATCTAAAAGTCACGATGTAAATGTTAAATCTAAAACGTAAATGTTAAATCTAAAACGTAAATGTTAAATCTAAAACAAATGTTAAATCTAAAACGTAAATATTAAATCTAAAACATAAATGTTAAATCTAAAACAAATGTTAAATCTAAAACATAAATGTTAAATCTAAAACATAAATGTTAAATCTAAAACGTAAATATTAAATCTAAAACATAAATGTTAAATCTAAAACGTAAATGTTAAATCTAAAACGTAAATATTAAATCTAAAACATAAATGTTAAATCTAAAACATAAATGTTAAATCTAAAACGTAAATATTAAATCTAAAACATAAATGTTAAATCTAAAACATAAATGTTAAATCTAAAACGTAAATGTTAAATCTGGATCCAAGGGATAAAAATTAAATTTAAATGTTATTGTTTTTTTGTCTTAGAATTCAGTTTGAAGATCTGATACAACTTCATCTGAGGTAAACAATGAAATAAAAGAAACCGGGAGGGGGGTCTAATACTTTTTCACAGCCCTGTGTGACGACCAGAGCGGCAGAGTTCCGCCTCAAAGCAGTTTCTTTGTAAAAATGCTGCGAACCTTCACTAGAAGTTCCCTCCACCGACAAAATAAAAGTAAACTATCTCCATGTCTGAATACGAGGTCGACCCGGCGGGCCTCCCTGCAGAACCAGCGTCTCCATGGTTGGATCTGTGCTGAACGTTTTGTCTGCTTCAGCTCTGATCCTTATCGTCACTCATGCTCCAGATATTCCAAACAAACTAGCGAGAACTTGCTCCCAGAGGAGACTCATACCGCCGGGTCACCGCAGTGTGAAACGGCAGTGGAGCGTCGAAAGATCATCAAAAGAGAAAAAGTCCAGTCCAGAGTTTTTGTTTGAATCTGCGTCCAACTGTTATCATCACTATTACTTCAGGTTCCACACATGAGGAGCAGAAGAACCGGATGAATGCAACCAAAACTGAGTAGTGGAATAGAATGGACCCTGAGACCCTGTAGCAGGTTCTGATAGAAAAGTGTTAGAACACACAGTGACATCGCAGTGACATCACAGTGACATCACAGAGCCAAAAGAAAAGAACTACGCAACATTAGGCATGTGGTTATAATGTTATGGCTGATGACATGCATAAAACTTAGTAGTGATTTGTGACAAACATCTCCGTCTCTACGGGTTCCTGGTTTTAAAACGAGGCTCCGCAGAAATAACCAAGAACTCATAAGAACTAATAAACTACCGTTAAACCCTAAAGATGAAGAAGAAGATGACGATGAAGAAGATGTAAGAGGGTGTCCCGTCTTGTTTGTTATGGTAATGGACCTGATGTCAGATGGTCCAGCGGGGTCAGAACATTTGACCTACAGGAAGTGATTTGGTCTGGATCAGGGTCTAGACCCTGTGGAGCGGTTCCTCTGATGACCTCCTCTCCACGCCGCCTCCATTCATAACATCTCCGCTGTATCCGGACCTCCTCAGGAACCTCACAGCCAGAGGGTCGTGGGCTCCAACCCGCCTTGCCTTTCGGTGCTGGGTGTGAGGTTCTCCGTGGTTCTGCTGCAGCTTCCTCCCAGGGTCCAGTAGGAGTGTAGATGGTTGATGGCCTTGGATCCAACCCAAAACAGGATAAGCAGAAAATAAAGAACAGAACTATGTTGGACGATATCATCTGGTGAGCAGGGGCAGATCTAGAGGGCTGGCATAGGGGGGCAGTGCCCACCCCTTGAGGGGAACCCCCCCTTCCCGCGGTTTTGGACCATCTTGGAGGACAGATCTATCCATATAAATATTTAATATTAAACTACTGGTCTGAGCGTCGGTTGGTCGTTGGCTCCAGCCCCTGATCAGACAGGTTCTGATCCCCTCTGATCTCCCTGCTGCTGCAGGTATGGAGGCCAGAAGAGGAGGCGCAGCGGTATGAGGAGAGAGGCGCGTCCTTGCTTCCTTCAGAACCGACAGAGACTTCCAGAACTCCCAGCCTCACGCAGGAATGTCGGCGAGAAGAAAAAGTTCTCCCGGCCAATCGGAACGCTTTGAATAATTAAAGTGATCGGCTTAATTAGCTCAATTACGTTAATTTGACCACGGAAGACGGCCATATGGTGAAAGGAAACAAAAGAGAGGGGAACTAATTAAAAGTAAAATAATGAGGATTTTAATTAACTGGCTCCCCAGACGGCGGCGCGCGGGGATCAGGAGCCCGCTACCGTAATTAAAGTGCTGTAACGCTGGCAACATCTCTCCTCGGCTCCTCCGATCTGTGAGGGCTCCATCCGTCTAATTAAATCTGTAAATAAATTAGCAACATGGAGGGTTCCTGCTTGACTTAACACCGCCCGCCACGCGGCCCCCACCTTCTCCGTGACGTGCTCACCTTACTTTCAGGGCGCCGCAGATGTCACGAAGGACGTGTGCGGGTGGTTGTGTGTTCCACGCCGTCGTGTCTGTGCAGGCTGCTGTTTGTCGCCGCCTCTCATCATAAGCCTTTTTCCACCGGGCTGGTTCCAGGGCTAGTTTGGGGCCGGAGCCTGACTTAGCACCAGTTCTTTAATTTTTGACAGCCTAAGCACCAGCTTCTGACTCTCAAAACCGGTGCCAGACAAGAACCGACTCTTTTCCAGTCTAGAACCAAGAACCGATTATGTCATACGATGACGTAATGGCACGACTCTGACTTGGCTCCTTGCCCTTGGGAAAGCAAACAGGTTCTTAGGAGGGGCTTGAGTTAAACCAACTAAGCACTGAACTAGCACCAGGTTCTTTTTGGTGGAAAAGGGGCATCAGAAGCGCCGCGTCAGTTCTGAGGATACCGCGGGTCGCAGGAGGCCGGAGCGGCGGCGGCGAGGCGCCGTCACCTCCAGAAGACTCCTCCCTCTTTGTCTCCCTCACTGGAAATAAGTATATTTTATCAGCCAGTAAAACTTAAAATGTTCTTATTTACCCTTTTTTACGTTTCACTTTTCTTTGTTTTGTTTTTATTGTGACATTTCTGCGTCTTTCTTCTTCTTTTTTTTAATAATCATATCTTTATATATATTTATATTTATGTCTGTTAAGCAGCGACGAGGTTCCAGATTCACGATTTAAGACTTTGAAACAGGATTAAAGATTCAACTTTAAACATTTGAAGATGATATTTGTCTTTAGGTGAAGCTGGAAATACTAAATTTGAGCTTTTGAGATATTTCAACTCCTGAACGCGAGATCCTGACATCAATCAGCCAAACGTTACTTTAATGTCCGAGAGATCGTGAGTAGAAATAAGACAAATACTCTAGACCAGATTTTGAGTTTTTGCAGTGTTTAATCTTCCCATGGTCTCTCTCTCTCTCTCTCTCTCTCTGACTCAGTCTCTCTCTCTCTCTCTGTCTCTCTCTCTCTCTCTGTCTCTCTCTCTCTCTCTCTGTCTCCCTCTCTCTCTCTGTCTCTCTCTCTCTCTCTGTCTCTCTCCCCTCTCTCTCTCTCTCTCTGTCTCAGTCTCTCTCTCTCTCTCTGTCTCAGTCTCTCTCTCTCTCTCTCTCTCTGTCTCTCTCTCTCTCTCTGTCTCTCTCTGTCTCTCTCCCCTCTCTCTCTCTGTCTCTCTCTCTCTCTCTGTCCCTCTCCCCTGTCTCTGTCTCTCTCTCTCTCTCCCCTCTCTCTCTCTCTCTGTCTCAGTCTCTCTCTCTGTCTCTCTCTGTCTCTCTCCCCTCTCTCTCTGTCTCAGTCTCTCTCTCTCTGTCCCTCTCCCCTCTCTCTGTCTCTCTCTCTCTCTCTCCCCTCTCTCTCTCTCTCTCTGTCTCAGTCTCTCTCTCTCTCTCTGTCTCTCTCTCTCTCTCTCCCCTCTCTCCCCTCTCTCTCTCTGTCTCAGTCTCTCTCTCCCCTCTCCCTCTCTCTCTCTCTCTCTCCCGCTGACACCCTGCCGTGCCCCCCCGCCCCGTGGAAGCAGCAGCGTTTTCATTTAAATGCACTCAGATTGACAAGAGGCTTATTTGCATATTAAATTAACAAGCACTTAGGAGTTCTGAGCTCCCAGTAAATGAGGAGCGGGCGAGGGTTGGACTGTCAGAACCGACGGTGGAGGAAGGGTGTTTTTAGGAACAGATAAATGTGAGAAGGTGTCTCTTCAGAGGAAGAGGTGAAGAAAACGAAACAATGAATGAAGGCTAAAATAATCTTCTGAGTAAAGACCTTCAGAGGTTCTGCTGAGGTGTCTGGTACCAAGACGTCAGCGGCAGAAACCCTCTTAGTCCTGGAAGTTGTTGGTAACCATGGTAACCAGGTAATATATCCCACCCACTGACAGGTAACCAGGTAATATATCCCACCCACTGACAGGTAACCAGGTAATATATCCCACCCACTGACAGGTAACCATGGTAACCAGGTAATATATCCCACCCACTGACAGGTAACCATGGTAACCAGGTAATATATCCCACCCACTGACAGGTAACCATGGTAACCAGGTCATATATCCCACCCACTGACAGGTAACCATGGTAACCAGGTAATATATCCCACCCACTGACAGGTAACCATGGAGACCAGGTAACAGGTCTTACCTGTCCGCAGACACCTGATGGTTGTGGATATATTTAAGGTTATTTTGGGATGTGATTGAGGTTGAAGTTAAAAGAACGGATGAGAATAAAACAGTAGATTATTATTCTGATTCTGGTATTATGGACTTTTAACCCGACCCATAACAGAATCTGACATTCCTACGTCACATTTTTCCTCGGTTGTTCCCGGTAACAGGAATTTCACTTTTCTTTCCAGGTAGAGTCCCAGTTTGGTCCAGAAGGGCCTCCGGCGAGCATCACCTTCATCATTAGAGGAGGAACCGCCAAACTGTTGTCAGATGAGCGTCTGGGGAACGAGCTCGCCGTTTGTCTTCAGACGCTTTTTTTTTTTTTGTTTTTTACGATTGGAGGGCTGGGAAAGGCCAGGCTCTCATCAACCCCCCCCCCCAGTCCTCCAGACCAGGTGGAACACACGTGCGTTCATTAGCGCCCTTTAATGAGGAGCAGATGCAACAACGCTGCGTCTCACGCCCCCCTCTCTCTCTCTCTCTCCCCCTCCCCCTCACGGAGACGCGCTCACAAACATCCTGCTGAAGCTGCAGAAGGTCGTGGAAGTTTGGTGGTGTGGATATTTAGACACTTTCCCTCCGAGTTTAAACGTTAGAAGAAATAAAACCTATCACGTGAAAACACTCAGCGTGTAGCCCCGCCCACTCACCGGCCCATTCACGCTCCTGCGGTGGATTAGCAGAGGGGGCGGGGCTTTCACGGCTCAGATCTGCGGGCCTCATTTGTCCAATTTAGCTGAGCGGCTGGGGTCGTAGCTCATTCTCCTCATGTGGGGTTATTTTTATCTCGGAGGAAGTGGATCCAGCAGGAGGCGGGAAACGCCCCCTTCTCTGGATCTGGGTCCGGTTCTCACAAACTTCTCATCGTGTGGGTCTGCAGGAACCTACTGGATGTCCTCGTTAAGCCTGAAAGATTTCAGGCCTCAATTATTCAACAGAAATTCCTTTTCTGCTTTGAGATGAAAAGTCGTAGCTAATTATAATAATGTAACGTGTTAAGAGGTAAATTATACTTTTTATGATTATTTCTTATTCAATCTGCTGGAGGGACATTAGATTCAGTTTTCAGGACTAAATACTTTATTTTAGTGATGATTGTGGTTTAGAAAGGTTGAAATGACTGTAAGTGTGTTTTCCTGACATCTCAACCAAACTTGTTGGTAAACAAAAACACAAACAAACACAACGAGACTCACGTTTGGACCTTTATTCCAAATATGTGACTTTATTCCCTATAAACCTTTTTACCTGCTGTCATGCCAGAAAATAAAAAACATTTCAGTTTCACGTTATAACGGGATCATTTTGACGTTTTTACATTTAAAAACTATTTCATTATAACGTGAAATCTATTATATTATTCCATTTTTACTGTTTTTAAAAAATAAATTTCTGACATGTCATAAAAGCACTTCAGTATTATTCCAACTTTTGTTCTGCTACTTTTTAACGTCCCACTTTAATCTTCATACTACCTTCTTATTTTACACCTTTAAACGTTTTTACCACTTTTTCATTTTCCTACTGCTACATTTTTCTGTTTTCTCTGGTAATTTTCCCTTTCATACGTTTTATACTTTTATCCTGCTACATTTTAACTGAATACTTTTTGACTTTAGCGCTAGCTTTGCGTTCTTCTGCTAAACACGCCTACCGCCATCTAGTGGATCGGAGGAGAAACTCAGTCATATTCATATATTCATATAATAATAATAATAATACATTTAATTTATTTCATTGATGTAATAAAATAGTTTGATCCTTCACCTGTGTGGCGATAAATAAACTTAGATATTGATTTAAATATTGCCTCGACTTTTCAAGCGTCCTGTTAAATGTATTATTATTATTATTATGTTTAGACTTTTCCTGTATTTCCTTTAAAACCACCAACTTTCTGCCTCCAGCGGAAAAACAAAGAAGGAATTATCGGCGTTTAGACTTTGAACACATGAAAGACTTTCTAACATCTGGAGTTTGAAAGTGTGAAGTAACGGGCAGCAAATGTCTTAACCGCCCTCTTACAGACGCACACTTGTGTTTTCTAAAGCTGTCGGTTGTTTTGTCTAGAATTCCGCTGCAGCCCTCCAGCAGAGGACCGGCCCTTAAAGCCCCCCCCCCTCCACCTTATTGCCCATTAAAGTTAACTCACAACATGCCAGCCTTGTTCCCTACTTGAGGCCTATGAACTGGGGGAGCAGGTGTTGCTTGGACTGCCACGTCAGGTTTAGATCCAGCAGAGGCTGCCACCCCCCCCCTGAGCTAAGCTAGCTGAGGCGTCGGCTTTTCTCCACTAGACTGATGCCGTAGAGTACTTCCTCCTGTTCTCTCCATTGGATTGAGACCCTGATGGTTCCCCCTCTGGAAGTGCAGCTTTGCACTTTGTTCTCTCCATTGGACTGAGAAACCTTGAGGGACCGCTTATCGTGTTTTCTCCACTCAATAGTACTTTATAGATTTTCATCAGTGCAGGTAGCCTCTCTAGCGCACAGTATCATGTTTTGCCTAGTGAGTGAACAACTTTAAAGATATGATGGTTAAACATGTTTTCTCCACCGGGGGGTAACCCAGTGGGCCCTTCTTCAATGTTTTCTCCACTGGATCGATAAATTGAAGGCACTTCTTCGTGGTCTCTCTGCTGTATCGACACCCTAGAACGAATTTCATCAGATTTCTGTCTTTGGATTGACACTCTAAAAAGAATTTCATCATGTTTTCTCCTCTAGATTGCACTTCAAACATTTTCTTCATAGTCTAAAGTTTAAAGAACTTCACCTCACTTCTGAGGTCGTTTTCTCGTATTTTTCCACAGATTGACACTCTAGAGGGTATTCTACCATGTTTTCTCCACTGGATGAGTGGTCTGGGTAATATCTACCCGTTGCTGCTGAAAGCTAACCTCCTGCTGCCCCCCCTCTTGTGTTTAGAGTAGGTCTAGTGTAGACCACACCTTCAGGTTTTTACTGCTACATAAAAACAATTAATGATGTTTCTTTGACTTTGATCTCAGATCGACACTTACCTTTTGTTTTCGGCTCAGGTGACCCGCTCAGGTGACCCGCTCAGGTGACCCGCTCAGCCACACTGATGAGGTCCCACACGTGTTTCGCCCTTCATAAAAGAAATAGCACTTTAAAATGTCCTTCTGTCGACGAGCGTGACCTCCTTCTTTTGATCGCACGTCTGATGCAAGGTCAGAGGTCAGAACTCCACCGAAAAGCTGTCGGCCATCTTTGGAGTTCTGAGCAGGGAGTCGAGCCGATCAAAGGAGAAGCTGCTGAAATGTCAACATCAGTGTGTGTGTGAGTGTGTGTGTGTGTGTGTGTGTGTGACAGTGTGTGTGAGAGAGTGTGTGTGTGAGTGTCTGTGTGTGTGAGAGTGTGTGTGAGAGTGTCTGTGTGTGTGAGAGTGTGTGTGAGTGTGTGTGTGTCTGTCTGTGTGTGTGTGAGTGTGTGAGACTATATGTGTGTGAGTGTGAGAGTATATGCACGTGTGTGTCCCTGTGTGCGTGTATGTGTGTGTCTAACTATATGTGTGTGTGTGTGTGTGTGTGTGTCTAACTATATGTGTGTGTGTGTATGTGTGTGTCTAACTATATGTGTGTGTGTGTATGTGTGTGTCTAACTATATGTGTGTGTGTGTATGTGTGTGTCTAACTATATGTGTGTGTGTATGTGTGTGTCTAACTATATGTGTGTGTGTGTATGTGTGTGTCTAACTATATGTGTGTGCGTGTGTCTGTGTGTCTAACTATATGTGTGTGCGTGTGTCTGTGTGTCTAACTATATGTGTGTGTGTGTATGTGTGTGTCTAACTATATGTGTGTGCGTGTGTCTGTGTGTCTAACTATATGTGTGTGTGTGTGTCTGTGTGTCTAACTATATGTGTGTGTGTGTATGTGTGTGTCTAACTATATGTGTGTGCGTGTGTCTGTGTGTCTAACTATATATGTGTGTGTGTGTGGAGAAGGTTTAGCATTTCAGGTGGAGATATCACTGCGGAGCAGGTGAGAGGTTCACAGCCCTGCATCAGAGGGGGGGGTTCTGCTCCCACCCTGAGAGCCCTGAACTTTGGGTTTCCTGACTGAAGAGCGGTCCTGCTGCCTGACAACGTTTGTTGGATCCAGGTTACGGGTTCAAGCCCCCGTGGCTCTGCTGGGCGCCTGGTCCTCAGTCTGTGGACTGATAAGCAGCGGCGCCGGTACCCTCTTCAGCAGAACCTCCGCCGGCTGGAAATGCCAGCGTCGGGCCGGGGGCAGAGCCCTCCCAACAGGGCCTCGCCTCGATGAACCCGGGGCAGCGATGTCTCTTATCAGCCCCCTCACAGCTGCACAGCCGCCACAAAAGGAGGCGTCGCTCTTTGAGAAGATGGACAAACTGAAGGAAGGTGAAAAAGACGGGTCCACCAATCTCCCACCCATCTCTGGTTCTGGGGGCTCACACATTCCTGGAAAAGAAAATAAATCATAAAACTGACAAACAATTAAACCGTAAAAATCTAAATATATCAAATAAAATTAAACGCAAATAGAAGTTTCCTGGAGAAAAACTGCCGATCCTTCGTCTCGATGCCGTAACTGAAAAAATGTTTCATGGACCTTTTTCAGATTTTATTCCCTCGTAGACCTCAGTGTGAGGAAGAACTGGATTGATCTTTTGGCATATTTTCACCTCTAGACGGGGTTTTATATCTAAAAGTTTTCAGGTTATAATTTATCATCAGTTGGTTCGATTATGTCTAAATGATCTCGTGTGAATCCAAACAAGCAGATTTATCTTTTAAATATATTATTTCATTTTAATAGTTCATGTTTTACTCACTAGGGGGAGTTTTTTCTCAATTTCTAGTCCTGAACTATGAGTCAAAGTCAAGTCAAAGCGCTACAGCAATAAACACAAATGTAAAAGTGAAGGAAAGAAACATTTTAAGTATTTACTTAAATGAATAAATAAATGAATAATGATAATTAGGAAAAATGAATAAATAAATATATGTGTGTGTGTAGATATATACGTGACACTGACTTCATGTCAGTGGTTATAATGTTATGGCTGATCAGTGTAACCATAAGAAGGTAATTGAAAAGTAAATTAATAGATAAATATGAAAAAAAATAGAAATAAATATGATTTTTCTTAAATCACACTGAACATTTTTTTTAATTGTAGGAATAATTATTGTATTCCATTAAAAAAACTAAAGTTTAATTATTTTTCACAAGATCAGATTTTTTTTTAAACAGTCTGGATCTTAATTTGAACTGAATGAATGAATAAAAATATAAATCTGGAAAAATAAATGTCATTTTTCATTGATAGTAAACTTGTCTGTAATTATTAGTTATTGTTAGTTATTGTTGTTGTTGTTGGTTATTGTTGTTGTCTCCTGCGTCTGCAGGAGGTTGTCTGTTCTGGACATATGTGGGCAGCTGAAGACTTCTTTGCATGAGTGTGTAGACTGTGTGTGCACACAAGCATGACTGTGTGTGTGTGTGTGTGTGTGTGTGTGTGTGTGTGTGTGTGTGTTTTCTGTAATTGCGTAAGCCAATGAAGAGCTGATAAGCCTCATGGAGCCAGACGGCAGACACTTAAAGATGTCTGCATAGATAATGAAAGAGTTTAACTCTCCTCCAAACACACACACATACACACACACACACACACACACACACACATTCATATAAACACACATACATTGACACACACACACACACACACACACACTCACACACACACACACACACATTCATATAAACACACATACATTGACACACACACACACACACACACACATACATGTACACACACACACACACACTCACACACACACACACACACACATAAACATACATACAGACATGTACAAACACACACACATACACACACACACACACACATAAACATACATACAGACATGTACAAACACACACACACACACACACATACACACACACACAAACATGTACACACACACTCACACACAGACACACACACACACATTCATACACACACACACTGACACACACATGTGGCTGGATCTTGGGTTCTGGCCGGTTCTGATGAAGATGAACTGTATACACAGTCGCGTGTTTGAGTAAACATTCCTTCAGGGGCACAGGTAAACAGATTACTCCGGGGCTGCTGGGATGGCGGCGGGAGCTCCGGTCGGATCCGGCGGTCTGGTCGATGCTATCTGGACGCCGTTTGTTGTCATAACCATCCCAGCACAGTGGCGCTGAGGGATGAAGAGGAAGAGTCGCTCTTCCTCCAGGTTTTGGTGTAAATCTCCATATTGGGAGAAAGAATCTGAACGCGTGGATCTGGGGTCAAACCGGGGGGGGGTCTTATCTGAGCGCCGGGGGGGGAGGTTGATTTCATGTTTTCAGAGTGTGTATGTGTCAGAGTGTGTGTATGTGTGTGTCAGAGTGTGTGTGTGTGTGTGTGTGTGTGTGTGTCTCTCGCCCCCATCCCTCCTGTCTGTATTTTTGAACTTGGAGATGAAGCCATCTGTGTGGTTCTCTGGAGACACTCTCCTCCCTCTCCTCCCTCTCCTCCCTCTCCTCTCCTCTCCTCTCTCCTCTCCTCCTTCTCCTCCCTCTCCTCCCTCTCCTCTCTCCTCTCCTCTCCTCTCCTCTCTCCTCTCCTCCTTCTCCTCCCTCTCCTCCCTCTCCTCCCTCTCCTCTCCTCTCTCCTCTCCTCCTTCTCCTCCCTCTCCTCCCTCTCCTCCCTCTCGTCTCTCCTCTCCTCTCCTCCCTCTCTCCTCTCCTCTCCTCCGTCTCTGCTGCCGCTCTAATGGTAAAATTGCTCCATCTTTCCGCTCTAGTTGGGATCGGCGGCGCTGATAAGCATCACAGGGACAATTAGAGCTGGAGTTTTTCAGTCAGATCCTCTCAGACCTCGCTGAGCTGGCTTTGGTGGCTGACGCCCCCCGGGACCCCCTCCACGGCCAGAGAACACACCTGCTCCGAGGTAGAGTCCCGGGTTTAGGGTGGAGCGGGAACCTCCGCTGCAGTTTCTCCTACGGCGCCGAGTCTCGCCGTCACAATCAAACACGACATAAAGACCATTTTTCTGCTTTGTGTGGATGAAGACGAGCCTGTCATCATCATCATCATCATCATCATCATCACAGCAGGTTCCCACAGAGGGTGCTACCTCACCTTCTCCTCCGCCCAGAGACAGGGTGGAGCGGGGAAACATCTGAGTGAGCAGCCGCCCCTCGACGGATCACCGCTAAGAGGTCTGACGTGACTCGGAGGAAGGAAGGAAGGCGGAGAGAAGCTGGAGGGAAATATGGAGGTGTGGAGGAGGTGGAGGAGGTGGAGGAGCTGGGGGGCGTTGTTTATGTGCAAAGTGAAGTGGACCATCACAGAGGGAGTCAAGCAGAGGCCACGTAAGTGATGGAGGGAAATGATTAGAGGAGGGAGGCCGGAGCAACATTCCTGCGTTGGACCCGATCCCCCTCCAGCAACAGGACCCTCGTGTCGGAGCGGTGGGGGCGGAGCCTGTTTCCTGTCCCGACTTTACAAACACGTTAAAACAACAGTTTAACAAACAAATGCAAAGCAATGAATGAACGACCGGAACGATAACAAGCAGTTATGATAAGCTCCTCCCCCCTGGTTCCCTTCATCGTACAAGAACCCCCCTCCCTGAATAAACGGCTCAAATTAAATGTGAAGTCATATCCAAAGTTTTTTTAGTAAAAGAGTAAAATATGAAGTATTTGAATAAAATATGGGTAAAATAGGACATAAACAAGATCAGCACCAAGTTTGGACTGAATCGGACCGACGGTGGAGAAAGAACATCTGAAAACCTTTGGAGATACAGCTCCCTCTAGTGTCGGAATTATCCAACCGATTCCCAGAGTCACTCCAGTTCTTCCTCACACTCAGGTCCACGTGGCTGTACATGATGATGATCCATGAAAGGGTTATTTATTAGGCATTTCTGGAAAACAGTGTTTTTCGTAAAAAGGCTGCGTTAGAATTTTCACCTCATCCAGTGTCAACGTGTAAATAAGACCAAGACCCAACAGAACCCCGGGTTTAGGAAAGACTCCGGTGGATTCCTCCAGGAATGTCGGAGTTACTGCCGGACTCTGAATCCTACGACAACTCCAACAAACTCTGAGCATCTATCAGACACTCTGTAGCCGCTCGTCTCCTGCACCTTCCACTTCAGCGTCTCTGTTCAGCCCGCTGAGTCCCCAGCTCCACCCCAAACAAACATAAAAGGAATCAAAGGAACTCTTGAAACTGAGCCCCTAGCTCCGCCTCCGAAAAGACACATCAAAGGAATCAAAGGAACTCTTGAAACGGAGCCCCTAGCTCCACCCCCAAAATACAAATCAAAGGAAACTCTTGAATTTTAATTTGATTTCAAATGCTGTGAAACTCATAAGGTCATCGAAATGAAATCATCCCTAGGATTCTACCTCTGGGTAGAATTTCATGCAAATCCACCCGGTAGTTTTCCATAATCCTGTTCACAAACAAACAAACAAACAAACAAACAAACAAACAAACAAACAAACCCACAGGAGTGAAAACATAACCTCCACCCACAGCCAGTTAGCAAATATCCGACTGAGCAGCCCCCCGATCTGATCACTGATCCATGTTTCACTGTCCCACATTCCTCCTCCTCCTCCTCCTCCTCCTCCTCCTCCTCCTCTTCCTCCTCCTCCTCCTCTTCCTCCTCCGTCTGATTCAATGTTTCTTTTTTTCCCGTCTGAGGCCTTAAAGTTGGAGGCGTTTTCTCCAAAAGCCAATAATGCAGTCATTAGGGGGTGGGGGCGGGGGTCCGGCTGCACCCTCAGTGTTTCATGTGTCGGCGTGGAGAGGCGTGGCTTAGGTTTCATGTTATGAGTTCAGCTTAGGTGGTCCCGGGGTGTTGGAGGGGCCGCGAGCCGAGCGCTGTCGGGTGGGCGGAGCCGCTGTCCGGCTGCCTGACCCAACAGCAAATCAAACCAGATGGGTTCATTTCTACACAATTAGCAGAACGCCGTGAAGGCAGCGCCACCGACTCAGCCACTTGTTGTTATTACAGCTTTTATCTGGACCTGGTGGCCACTAAACCCGGGTTCTGGCGAGGCTCTGAGCCCAGGTGCGTGACTAAAGTGGAGCGCTGTGGAAGTGGGGCGAGAAGAATTAGTGTGGGAATGTCGGCGATTATGTCTTTAGTGGGTCAAAGGAGGAAGAACTTTACAAACAACACTTGTTTCCCTCGGACACGGCGGTTCTGTTACCGTAGACCCTTCAGAAGTACAACAGTACCACAGGACCGCTCCATGAAATGTGTCCTCCACACCAGCGGGTGGTGCTGTCATTTCACTCAAAGGTAGATCGTGTCACAAACAAACACAATATTCATAAGTTTGTTTTTGGATTAGCTTAGCATTAGAGTCCGTTATATCTCCGGAGGGGGCGGGGCTTCTTCCACCTGGTGCTGCCGTGTTTGTTCGGGACAAACTGAGCTCCGGTTCTGGAGGCCAGTTTTCACCTCTTTCGGCTGAAGTGGCAGAACAGTGATGAAGAAAGGCTCCGCCTCCAAAGCCCAATGAAGAAGAGGATGATAAATAAATGGTTGTTGGGTCAGTAACTTGACCCCACAGGTGAACCGGTGGGGTCAAAGGTCAACGCGGAGTCACCAAGGACGGTGAGGAAGGTAAAAATGTGGTGGTTTGCAGAAAGGATCTGGTCTGGTCTGGGGACGCCTCAGGATCCTCCAGGACGAGCTGGAGAGTGTCGCCGGGGAGAGGGACCTCTGGAATACCCTTCTTATCTTATCTTATGGAATCCCCTCCCGAGGGTCTCGGAGTGGACCGGTTCACCTTTCTGATGATCCGGCTGCAGCCGGTGACCGGTCCAGATCGTTTGTTCTGCTCTGAGGTGATGTTCTGTATCAGTAGCAGCGCCAGACCGCAAGCTGTGCAAACACAGACGAGAGGATGTGCCGGTGTTGATCCGAGGCTGAGGTTCCGGAGGCGGTGCCAACAGATCTGGACCCCACAGAGTGGAACCGGTCAAACTGACCCGTGTGGGAGAGAGAGGGAACAGAGGTTCGTAGAGTTTTGGACTTTGGGGATTTGACCTTATTGTTGTCGTGTTTGACGGTCGGGAAGAACTTCTATCCATCTGGGTCGGATGAGGAACCTCCTCAGCTGGTTCCTCCAGACGTGAAGGAGGAGCTCCTCCAGATGTCTGAGCTCCTCCTCTGAGCTCTAAGACTGAGTCCAGCCCCCCATGAAGGGGGGTCGTTTCAGCCGCTGGTATCCTGGACCTCCTTCTTTGGATCTCCACCCAGAGCTCCTGACCAGAGGTGAGGGCTAGAACCTGGATGGACCGGTAGATGGAGACCTTTACCTTCAGACTCAGCTCTGTCCTCACCACAATGGACCGGTACCACTGCTGATGCTGCACAGAACCTCCTGACCATCTCAAGGTCCATTATCTCATGCACAGCCCAACCCCCGCTGGTTCCAGGCTGGTGCTCGACCCGGTTCATTGCTGGTTCAACTTTGTTTTTCCACGAGCCACAGAGGCTCCAGACTTTTATGTCATTTCAACACTTCACACGTCCAGATGTTTCTCCAGAACCTGCTGCAGACACGTGGCGAGGTACCGGATCGGACTGGGCTTGGTTTGGGTTTCTCCATAATGAGGCTCCAGTTTCTGGTTCTTCAGGTAGATCTGACGCCACATGGAAACCAATGAATTCTGAAAAACTCGGTAACGTTTGGATTTGACCCGGAAGTCATGCACTCCAACATGAACCGTTGGCGGTTCTGTACGACCCACCGGGCCGCTGACATCATGCTAAACTTATAAAGCCTCAGCAAAGATGTTCTTTGAGCGTGGCATCAGCTTTCCCCGACCCGGACCCGGTTCTTTGGGTCCAGCCGTCTGAGGACCGGCCCGGGAGCTGCTTCGGAACCAACATGGGTCTCGCTGGAATGTGAGGGGCGGCGTTAAAAGCGAGAAAACGTTTAGGCGCCGTGTTTTTAGTAACAGCTGGATGATTATTCCGACGCGCCGCTCGCATCCATCAGACAGAAATAGATTCAAATCTCATTATCTCCCAAACATGACAGGAAGTGTGTGAGAACGCACGCCGCAGAGTGAGAAGAGGCCCTCCCCCTCCTCCTCCTCCTCCTCCTCCTCCTCTTCCTCCTCCCACCTCAGGTGCTCTAATTACGCCCAGGCTGGTTTTATACAAACAGGTGGTACACCTCAAGTCCAACATTACATTTGTGGCGTTTGGAAGGGATTCCGGCGCCGGTGTCAAAGCGCCGCAGAGGAAGAGGTGAGTCTTCGCCGCGGTGAGAGTCATTTCTCACCTCTCAGCGACGAACACTCTCTATTTCTGTCCGCTCCATTTGGGTCACGCCGCCGCCGATTGTTGTACGCCTCAACAGGCCGCTGAAGCGCTAATCCGCTAGTCCCTTGTTATTTCTCACTTTGCCGCCATGTTTGGTGATAAGCGCTCATTACTGCAGTTTGGCGCGGCGTGTCCCAGAGATCAGTCGGCGTGTCTGCTACTCCGACTCTTCTTCTCTGGAGTTTTGAAGTCGGCGTTTCAGTAAGTGGCACACGTCTGCGTCTGCGGCGCCGCGGCTAATTTGTGCTTCAGACGTGGCGAAAAGTTTGAAAATGGGATTTCCTGTTAGCAAAAGTTTATAAATAGCAGCGACGGCGGCGAGGAAGGAGAGTATTCGTCACCGCAGCCAGAAAATCAAAACAGCACAAGAGTTGAAGACGGAGGTTCAGGAGGAGACGCCGGGTTTGAAATGTTTCAGAGGCTGAAGGATCTTCATCATCTTCAATCTGAGATAAAACTTACAGGAGATTCAACACCGTTCAGAAGAATCTCTTATAATCTCTCATCTTCATCGGCCAGCAGTAGCAGGCTAGCTAACGTTAGCTAGCCTCGGGGGCTATGGTGTTTACCGTTGCCGGGCAACAACGCCAGACGCTCCAGGACGTCTCCCTGAGGAGAGGAGCAGGTGAGGAGAAGTTCTTCACGACACTAATAGTTGTGTTCTAGTTGTGTTCACGTGAGGAGTGACACGTGTGAGGAGTGAGACGCGTGAGGAGTGAGACACGTGATGAGTGAGACACTCGAGGAGTGAGACATGTGAGGAGTGATATGTGTGATGAGTGGTACTTGATATGTGTGAGACACGTGAAGAGTGAGACATGTGATGAGTGAGGCGCGTGAGGAGTGATGCGCGTGGTGAGTGAGACACGTGAGGAGTGAGACGTGTGAGGAGTGAGATGCGTTAGGAATGAGACACGTGAGGAGTGATACATGTGCAGAGTGAGACACGTGATGAGTGAGACACGTGAGGAGTGAGACATGCGAGGAGTGAGATGAGTGAGGAGTGAGACACGTGAGGAGTGAGATGAGTGAGGAGTGAGACGCGTGAGGAGTGAGATACGTGAGGAGCAGGACGTGCGTCTGCATCGGTGGAACAGAATAAAGGAGCAGTGAGACGTGACGGCCGGCAGAGAAGGTATCAGAAGAACCTGATCGGTGCAGCAGAGGATAAATGGGGGCTGGAGCGTCTGGAGTGAAACGATAAAAGCCATCAAACACCTGAGGGGTCCCCCAATTTTCCCACAAACCACTGCACCCCCTGGGCAGGGGGGGAACAATACCGCGGCATCAATACCTGCAATTGTGAGGAGGTGGAGCAGCAGACAGCGGACGAAGAACACAAGTGGGTCACCTCCCTCCCAATCCAGTCCAGTGGGAGGGGGGGGGCGGGGCGGGGAGGGGGCGCCATTAGGAGTGTATTGGTGTAGGAGGGGGGCGCCGGGAGCAGGAAGCGGTGTGGAGGACTTTAAAGCAGGTGGAGAAGGAGACGGAGGAGGATATAGGTGTTTTCAATTATCCACAAATTCAGAGCAATTTCCTCTTCTTTCTGGCCACACCCCCCGCCGCGAGGCTGATGGGAGTTCTGAACAAAGAGGCGTGGAGATCGCAATTGTTTGACGGCGGGTTGCTGGGGAGGAGCAGGAGGAGCAGGAGGAGCAGGAGGAGGTGGGTTTTCATCCGTCTGCCTTCTTCAACCTTCTTCTGTCACCTTGCAGCTTTTGTTGGAGTCTTTTCTTTTTTTTCTTTTTTGTAACTTCAGTCCGTCTCAACTGGAGTTTCAGCGTCGATGAGTCACTTCCTGTCAGCGGCAGAAACTCTGATGCTGCTCAAAGATAACAGACACACACACGTACACACATACACACGTACACACACACACACACACACACAAGCATGTACACGCATACACACACGTACACACACACACGCACGTACACACATACACACACATACACACACACATGCATGTACACACATACACACACACACATGTACACACATACACACACACACGCACGTACACACATACACACACATACACACACACACGCACGTACACACATACACACACATACACACACACATGTACACACATACACACACACGCACGTACACACATACACACACATACACACACACACGCACGTACACACATACACACACATACACACACACATGCATGTACACACATACACACACACACATGTACACACATACACACACACACATGTACACACATACACACACACACGCACGTACACACATACACACACACACAAGCATGTACACACGAAAACACACACATACACACATACACACACACACATGTACACACATACACACACACGCACGTACACACATACACACGCACGTACACATACACACACGCACGTACACACATACACACACACGTACACACATACACACACACACGTACACACATACACACACACGTACACACATACACACACACGTACACACACATCGTGTTCTTCGTGTTCTTCTAATGATGATAATTGTGTGTGTGCAGATTTATGCCGGTAAAAACCCAAATCCCCCAAAATGACCATTGCGTGTGTTAGAGGGGGGGTTGGGGGGTTGAACCCATTCCGGCCGGTCTGCCTCTCATCCACTCGGCGCTGAGGATGAAGAGGTGCTGCCACAAGGTTTTTACACACAAGATCGAACCGGTCCTAGATCCAACCGCTCCTGGATCCAACCGGTCTTACATCCAACCGGTCTTAGATCCAACCGGTCTTAGATCCAACCGGTCCTAGATCCAACCGGTCTTAGATCCAACCGCTCCTAGATCCAACCGGTCTTAGATCCAACCGGTCTTAGCTCCAACCGGTCTTACATCAAACCGGTCCTAGATCCAACCGGTCCTAGATCCAACCACACCACAGAAGTATTATTGTTAGTTTATCGGATGTAACTCGCTCGGCTGTTGTTTTAAAAATGGCCGTTCATTGTTTGCGCCGGTCTTGTTGGTCACAGTAACTCCGCCCCCCCAGCCCCTGACGTAATCGGTTCTTGGCTCTAGACCAGCACAGAGTTGGTTCTGGTCTGGCACCAGTTTTGAGAGCCCAGAGCTGGTGCTCAAAACGAAACAAACAGACTTTTGACGTTTGTTTGGCGCCAACATGATAACGGTTGGATCAGGTTTTTTTTCCTGAGGCCGTCGAACCCACCGCCCGTCTTCAGGTTCACCAGACCCCCGTGTGTCCGAGTCTTTGACGGCGTCGCTGGAGTCCCTTCCTCTAAACGCCACCACGTCTTTTGTCCCCAGACTGCGTTCGGATCCACGTCTGTTAAATCTCATTTAATTGACCCGGTCATTAACTACAGACGGAAGAGACCGTCATCAGAAACATGTGCTCTCGTCACAGGAGACCACCCTCCCCCTCCCCCGGCACCTACCCTTTAAAAATGGCAGCTATGCTCCAGTTAACAGGAGATAAATAACAGCAGCGGCGCTCTTGTTTGTCCAGGAGCTGATGGCGCTTCAGTCACGGAGAGTTAGCAAATGGAGCTAATTTATTACCCGTTTATTGTATCCATCCCTGAATGGGGCCCCGCCAAACAAAGTCTAATCACACGGGGGGCTAATATGTTCACGGGGGTCCCAGGAGGATAATCTGAGGTGGGCTTTATGAATGGAAATGTCATTCAGGAGGTTTGTGCGTAGATTCAGGGTCCCCAGGGGACGAAACCAAAAGGAATGTGCTGATATTCCTCTGGCGCCACCATGTGGTTAAAATGTGTTTTTGAGGAAACATTAAGTTCTTCTCTACATTTAAGAAGAGGCTTAAAACTTTCCCAATAACTAAGGCCGGCCTATGCTAGCTCGTAGCTATGCTGCTGTAGGGTTAGACTGCTAGGGTATTTCCCATGATGCACTGAGCTTTTCTCTCTTCCTCCCTCTGTCCTTCTAGTAATACGTGTTACCAGCCTGACGTCCTCTCTGGAGAAGAACTCTCCTTTGGACCACCTACACAGACAATGGAACCAAAACGGGCCAAAAATGGGATTTTAGCATTAAAATACCACCTGTGTCCACTAGAGGGAGCTGCACGTTCACACTACAACCTTTATTTGTTGCATAAATAAGTGGGTTTGTTTAAAATCTGTGCACAGTATGAAAAGCTACCAAAAGCAGGAAGAAGCCTGATTATGGACCCGTCCAGAAGAATGAGGTCATCTCCATCGAAGCTCCAAAACAGACGAATTATATTCCCATCAGACTCAGATCTTCTTGGAGGACATTGAATCACGTTGACATGGTAAACACGACTTTACCGCCGTTTAGCGTCTAGCTCCAGCCCCCTGGCACTCACTTCCTGTTAACCTAGCACCTTCCTCTCCGGCGCAACCGTCCACACATCCAGAAGCTCTCTGCAGCAGACAGGAAGTGTCCCCTGATCGCACATGTGGTCAAACCAGCATCTGAGAGGCCCGATAGGAGCTTTTATCAACGCAGTCACTTCCTGCTGCAGCAAAGAGGAACTCAGGGAGCATCAGAACGCCTGTGTGTGTGTGTGTGTGTGTGTGTGTGTGTGTGTGTGTGTGCCTGTGTGTGAGTATGTGAGTGTGTGTGTGTGTGTGAGTGTGTGTGTGTGTGTGTGTGTGTGTGTGTGCCTGTGTGTGAGTATGTGAGTGTGTGTGTGTGTGTGTGTTTGTGTGTTTGTGTGTGGGTGAGTGTGTGAGTGTGTGTGTGTGTTTGTTTGTGTGTGTGTGTGTGTGTGGGTGAGTGTGTGAGTGTGTGTGCCTGTGTGTGAGTGTATGTGTGTGTGAGTGTATGTGTGTGTGTGTGTGTGTGTGTGTGTGTGTGTGTGTGTGTGTGTGTGTGTGTGTGTGTGTGTGTGTGTGTGTGTGTGTGTGTGTGTGTGTGTGTGTGT
>VRLP01004238.1:0-51869 GCA_009660295.1 Lophius piscatorius | reverse complement strand
GAATTAGTTAACGTTCCACGAGAGTCAAGAATAAGTTAACGTTCCACCAGAGTCAAGAATTAGTTAACGTTCCCCGAGAGTCAAGAATTAGTTAACGTTCCACGAGAGTCAAGAATAAGTTAACGTTCCACCAGAGTCAAGAATTAGTTAACGTTCCCCGAGAGTCAAGAATTAGTTAACGTTCCACCAGAGTCAAGAATTAGTTAACGTTCCACGAGAGTCAAGAATAAGTTAACGTTCCACGAGAGTCAAGAATAAGTTAACGTTCCACGAGAGTCAAGAATAAGTTAACGTTCCACCAGAGTCAAGAATAAGTTAACGTTCCACCAGAGTCAAGAATAAGTTAACGTTCCCCGAGAGTCAAGAATAAGTTAACGTTCCCCGAGAGTCAAGAATAAGTTAACTTTCCACGAGAGTCAAGAATAAGTTAACTTTCCACGAGAGTCAAGAATGAGTTAACGTTCCCCGAGAGTTAAGAATAAAATTAGAAGACTTTTGTAACGGGAGCTTAAATGTTAGCTGTAAGAGCAAAATATGCTAATGTTAGCTAAGAGAGTTCCATTTCATTAACTTTTATAAAGACCGTTGAAATTGGCTAACTTTTGTAAAAAAAACTGCCCGAATTAACTAATTTTGGTTACAAAAGCTGATATAATCAAATATTTGGTTTGAGATTTGAAGGTCGGTTAACTTTAAAATGATACCTAACATAGGCTAACGGTAGTTACGAGAGCTAGGATTAGCAGTAGGCTTTTGCTAATGTTAGCTAACTTCATCTCCCATTGCTAACTCTTGTTATCAGAGATCATAAGAGCTGAAACTAGTTAACATTAGCTGTAAAGAACTTACATTAGCCACGTCAGGTGAAACTGGCTAACGTTCATCATGGAATTAGCTAACATTAAGTGTGAGAATTAGAATTTGCTAACCATAAGCATTCTGTATTTTGTGGCTATCGTCTGTAAACATAGGTCCATCTGACAACAAAAGAAAACTGCTAACTTATGAAATTAGAGCAGAAATTAGCTAACGTGTATGAATCCGGACTGTTTCACTATATGAACCTGGACTAGTGGTACACATTTTGATCCTAGTAGTAGTTTTGCATGTTTGCAGGATTTCATCGCCACGGTTACAGATTGAGTTGTTATAATCTCATTTTTTTAATCGTCAGTGAATTTTTCTTTTTGTAAAAATTTTGCAAGAACCGCTCGGGTCTGGTCTGGTGCTGGTCCCGAATCCGTACGAGTATGATGACCCACTTTCTGCCTGTGATGAGTAATGACTCTGTTGCTGCTCCGTCTCCAACAGACTGATTATAATAACAGACATTCGTAGAGATTCAGCCTCGCAAGTCCTTTTATGCACCCAGAGGACGTCACCCACTCAGTCTCCAAACATCCAGCGCTCTGAGGAACCGCTGAAGCGCGGCGCCGCTCCCTCTCTCATAAGACAGAAATGTCAAGTGGTCCCGGCTCGGCTCTCAGAGCTGTGCTCATCCATCATGTCTGGGATCCAGCCTGTTTATTAGAACCTTCATCATGTAGATGCGGCTCCCTTCCACCAGCGGTGGATTGGATTCATCCGTCTCTGCGGCTCCGCCAACAGACGGGTCCTCAGCGGGCCGGAACGGACTCTTGAGAGGATCTGGTTCTGACAAGATGTAGAACTTTAATTAACAGGTTCACTGAATGAGCCTCCTGGACTCAGATCAGCTCCCACGCTGACGATGATGTCACCTATTTGGTCTTCAGATCAACTCTGTGCTCCGGCTATTCAGAGGGAACCTTAGTTGAACCCGATACTAGATGATGATGAAGGCCACCGAGTTAGCTAAGGTCAGCTATGAGAAATAAAATTAGCTAACGCTATCTATATTAGCTAACGCTATCTATATTAGCTGACATTAACCAACTCATGTTATGAGAGATGGAATAAGTTAATGTTAGCTATTACAGTTCAATTGGCTAACTTTTGTAATGATAGCCAAAATTGGCTAAAGCTAGCTGAAATGAGTGCTGAAATTGCTAACGTTAGCCACACGAACCAAACGTGCAATTTGTAAAACTGCACACGCAATTTAGCACCCGCTGTTTGGGATCTCAGTATATCAGAACATTAAAGCTGGCTAACTTTTGTAATCACGGCTAAAATTAGCTAACACTAGTTAAGCGAGCTGAAATGACTTAAAATTAGCTATTATGAACCGAGCCGAAGCCGAGTGTTTGAGATTGGGTTTACTTTTGTTGTGATAGCTGGAATTGGCATATTCAGCTATAAGATCAGAAATTAGCACCGTACATATTAGCTTTAGCATAGATATAAGCATTAGTTATAGGAGCTTAAATATAGCTAAAATGAACTATCACACTTTAGAATAGCTTTATTGTTTTCATAATGAGAGCTTTAATAAGCTATGGTTAGCCACGAGATTAAAGTCGGCTCACTTTTGTAATGACAGTCCAAATTGGCTAACACAAGCTATGGCGGCTAAAATGCTATTTCTGTTGAAACGGACTTTCCTTTTCGTAACGAAAGCTGAAATGAGCTAATAATGGCTACGAGAGCTTAAATTGGCTAACACTAGCTAACAGAGCTGAAAATAGTTAATATTTATATATAATATACATATAAGACATTTTGTCACTTGAGGGCCACCGTAGATTCTTGTATTTTTTTTATTCATAGAGTTCATATATTTTTAGATGTAACATTCATTTATCCTAAAAGTTTTGAAGAGATTCAAGTTTGCTTTTTGTTAAATCAATTGTAAAAGACAGAGTTGTTGATGTCGTCTAGACATCAAATAATAATAACGACAAACACTAATAGACGTTGAAGAAGAGTATTCCATTACCTTACAAGACTGTACTTTTTCTCTCTGAGGGCGGGAGATCGTCTCATTTCCTGGATGTGAAGCGTCTCCGTGTCTCTGTGAATAATGATGTGATGAAGACATCATCGCGGCGAGTAATGTGACGATTAATGAGCGCCGCTCCGTTTAATGAGCCTCAACGACAGGGAGAAAACAAACAAACAAGTCGGCTGGAGGGGGGGGGGGGAAGTCTTCACCGGCGAGACGGATCCCTCAGGATATTTATCTTTGAATCATCCTCCCAATTAAAGAGGCAGATAAATAAACAAGCGGGTTTTTCAGCGGCTCGGGGCGCCGCGAGCGGGATGGATTTATTTATAACGGCGCTCTGTCACCGCAGACGGGAATGAAGCTGATGCCAGGAAGATAAGGTGGCGGAGAAACGTCCAGGAATGTGGTTTATTGATGATTCGTCTCTCCTCTTGTGTAGGACGTGGGACCGATCGGACCGGACAGAAACTGGAAGGGCATCGGAATCTCCCTGCTGGTCATTCTGGTCGTCCTGTCACTCATCGGGCTGTCCATCGTCCTGCTGTCCAAAGGTCAGGAGGTGAAACAGTCCAGGTTCACACAGTGAAACAGTCCAGGTTCACACAGTGAAACAGTCCAGGTTCATACAGTGAAACAGTCCAGGTTCATACAGTGAAACAGTTCCACATCTGAACCCTGAGGAGCAGTGGGCGGAGCCTGTGAAACGTGTGTTAGGGTTCAGGTTGTTGCTCAAGGAACCGACGACTTGTAGACGACTAGGATTGAACCGCTGATCCAGCGATCTTCTGATTGAGACCAGCAACAGCCGCCCGCATCATTATAATTAATTATAAATGTTCTCTCGTAGATGACGGCGGTAAAGCCTCTGGTTCTCTCTTGACCCTCGATGACCTCTTTCAAAGAGACTTTCAAATCCACGATCCAGACGCCACATGGATCAACGGTGAGTTCATTAAAGTTCTCTCTCACTCACTCACTCACACACACAATTTAGTGAAAAAGTTGAATCAACATTCGTAGTTTCACCTGAGTTGGTTCTGAACCCACAGGGAAGTTTTTCAAACGGACTTTATCCGTCGAATAATTCAACAGTGTTTGTCTTTTTCCCGCTCAGACACAGAAATCATCTTTCGGAGTTTGGATGGAGACATTTTGATATTCAACACTGGGAGCAACGAGACACAGGTGCTGCTGACGAACGCCACGTTTGTAAGTGTCCTCGTTAAAATCAGACCTGAAGTCAAAGTGACTCTGTTTAAATGTTTGTAGAAACTCTTATTCTCTTTATTTTAACCCTTTTTTCTTTGATTCTTGAATATAAAGCGGTTCCACCTCTTCTTCTCCTCACAGGCGACTTTCAAAGCCTCGAAGTTCGCGGTTTCTCCAGACCTGAACTTTGTTCTTCTGGGTTACGACGTCACGCAGGTGAGAACGCCTCGACAAAAGTATGAATCAGGTGGAAAAGCGAGCAGCGTTTCTGTCCTGTCCTATCTGACGGGACAGAAACTTCCAGGAAGGAACGTTTGCGGCATATTTAAGGCAAAAACGAAGCCGACATCTTCATCATATTGAAGCTAAATGTAGCACGTTAATGTTAGCATGCACCTCACCTGAGGAAGACGTAGAGATTAGATCAACAAGGGGCTAATGAGCACAAGGATTGCAAGTTTTGTCTTGCCGCTCTAGACGGGTCCGGTTTGAATGGATTTGGTTCGGGTTCTCTGGTTCTTGAGGTCCTGCTGGTGTTTTATGAGGAAGAGCAAAGGTGAAGCTATTTCTCCTTCCTGTTTTAGGTCTACCAACATTCTTTCTTGGCATCGTACCTGATCTACAACCTGTATACCAGGTGAGCTAACTGCTGCTGGTGTTCAACTTACAGTATAATGCATCCGCCAATAAGCCATTACATTATAACCACAGTCGGGCAGAGCTAGAGTAACATGTACAATCTAGTTACCATGGTTACCCATCGTAGGGTGGGATATATTAGACAGGAAGTAAGCATTTTCTCCTGAAGTTGATGTTGGAAGCAGAAAAATGGATAAGCGAGAGGTTCTGAGAGACGTTTGTAAGGACCGGATTGTGATGGCTACACGACTGGATCAGGAACTCTCAAGAATTGGTGGTCTTCCTGGTCTCAAGGGCCGAGCCATTTAAGTGGCATGAGGGGGACCTAGATGTTATTCAGCAGGTGGTTATAATGCTATGGCTCACCGGTGGAACCACCGCTTTAGCCAAGTTAATGACAAAGTGTCTCAAGATTTCTTAGAAGAAACGCGGTTCTTCGTGGTTCTTCTCTGAATGTCCTTCTAGAGAGGTGAAGGAGCTGAATCCTCCAGAGGTGTCGGACTCAGTCCTCCAGTTTGCCTCGTGGGGCGTCAAAGGTCAGCAGCTGGTGAGTAGTTCACTGCCTCAAGTAGAAGGTTTGACATCAGAGACCGCACTACAAGCCTGGAGTTTAGCTTTTAAAAAAGATCACGCACAGAAATAGAGTGCGCCGAGAGAGGCTCCGCCCCCTTAGCATCGATATCCTAAAAGCTACCGAAGTGCATCGATAACTACTTCCTGCCTGACTAAACTCACCCAGACCCGATCAGTACCGGCCCCGTTCAGTCACATGATCACTTCAATAGAAGGAAGTTGGATCTTAGGCCTCACCGTGGGCACACTATACCAAAATCAACAGTAATTCTAGAAGGTGATTAAAACCCATCAGTCTGGGAATGGTTCCAACGCTCTTTCTAAGGTTCTGGTACTCCACAGATCCAAATGGAGAAGACCTGGTGCAATAGTGAACCTTCAAATAAGTGGACCACCCTACACAATTCCTCCTAGAGACCGGCGGAGGCTCTAGAAGGCTTCGTAGACGTGTTTCGTAGGTCCCACTACTTAAACGTTCTTCTCTCCATATTTCAGATATATATATTTGAAAACAACATCTACTACCAGCCGGACGTTCAGAGCAGCTCATGGAGGCTCACGTCTTCTGGACAGGAGGGGGTGGTCTTCAACGGCATCGCGGACTGGCTCTATGAGGGTACGAGAGTCGGGGCCGCCTGGTCCCAGATGTTATTCTTCTAGATTAACAGATTTTCAGATCTCTCTCCGAAACCGTGGACCTGATCTTCTCTTGGTCTTCCAGAGGAGGTGTTGCACACCCAGAAGGCCCACTGGTGGTCTCCTGACGGCTCCAGACTGGCCTACCTGACCATCAATGACTCCCTGGTTCCGAACATGCTCCTACCCCGCTTCACGGGCTCGCTTTACCCCCACGGGAAAGAGTACCCGTACCCAAAGGTAGATCTGAAACCAAATCTGGTTGATGCACCTCATATATTTAAACCTTTGGTTTTGAAATTTGAAGCTACGGCTTTGCTCACGATGGTTACTTTCTGGTCTCTTCATGACGATCAACATTCAGGATTGTGACTACCTACCTCCCATTCTACCTTCCTTCGTAGGCACCATCCTACCTACTAGTTCCCTACCTACCTTTGTTACCTACCTGGGTACTAGCTAGCTGCCTATCTAACCTAACTATACTACCACCTTACCTAGCTAGCCATCTCCCGTACCTACCATCCTACTTACCTACTACTTCCCTTCCTACCTCCTTTGTGCCTACAATCCTACCTATGTTTTCTCTACCTACCTTCTTATCTACCAACCTACCACCTTACCTAAATAGCTACCTAGCTAACTACCTACCTAACTACCATCCTACCTATGATTTCCCTACCTAACCTCTTATTTACTTACCTACCCACCTACCTCCTTCGTAACCTACCATCCTACCTTTCTACCTCACCCCCTACCTTTAGTCTGCAGTTCAGTTTAAAAAAACATTTTAGAACCATCAATCAAGCCTTTTATTTTCTTTCGTCTGCCTTGTTCATGTTTCTGTGGGGTCAGAATCAACACATGTCGGAACATTGTGGTTCTGAACACGAGAAAGTCCAATCTGGAATGCAGAGGTTAGTCACTCTGACAGTAATTAGGTGGGGGGGGGTTTCTCTGTGCAAGCGTATGAAACCCACGCAGAGGATTCTCAGCAGGACTATCTTTACCTGAAGTATTGACTGACAAGGAGACGCCCCCTCACATTTATCCTCTCCAGAGGGAAGAAGCCGCCGCCCGTCAGACTGATGCGCGGCGTCGAAGCTCTCAGGGAGAAAAAAGAAGCCAATTAGATCGACTTCATTTGGTCCCACTAGAGGAGGAACGCAGCTCCACTCAAGGACATGAGAGACAGACTCTGGCGTGGGTGTGAGGGCGGGGCTAAGACCAACTGCAGGGCTAATTATAGTCCCCTCCCCCAACTACGGGTCTGAACCATCCTATCGGGTCACCAGCCACACATATTAACAAGTGTCTCTGGGACTTTGTGGAAGTTTAAGCTGCTAACTTTGGTCATGCATGGACCGACACCGGCGGTCCCGAAGAATCGTGGTCCATTCCTCACGGATAAAAAGCCTCCGGTTGTGGAATATTCCTGGGTTTATGTGCCGCCAGCGCCAACCACAGCCACTCCAGAGTGTTCCAGAACTTCTACTGGAATCAAGCCTGGGTGGTTATAATGTTATGGCTGATTGTGGTATCTTATATGTGTGAGTTTTTCCTCACATTTCTCTCATCTTCTGAGCGTCTCGGACCCACAGGGGCGACGGAGAAAGAGCATCTTTCAAAGTAAACGAGTCCCATGTTTGAGCGGGTGGAGCCGAACGGTAGAAGAACCGGGATAAGAAGGTGGAGATCCAGTCATTGAAGTATTGACGGCATCTAAAGGCACGTTCTTGTCATGTGGACTAATGAGCTGGGAGGGGGACTATTTGTCTCCGGGGGTTCGTGCAGCAGCACCATTATTCCTCTACTTCCTGTTCTAATCTCCTTCTCTGAGTCCCCTCTCACGTTCTTCGGATCGGATCGGGCCTCTAATTGTACAGTTTCTGCTGTTTTCCCTCCAGATGGGTCAGATCAACCCCGCCGTCCGGCTCCAAGTGGTCGCCCTAGATGGAAGCTCGCTAACGATGGAGCTCAGACCCCCCGAGAGTTTTGAAAAGAGGTAGGAGTCAAAGACGTCTTCGGTAACGATCCAGCCCACGCCTCTTCGCTCACCACTTCCTGTCTCCGTCTTCGACAGCGAGTTCTACGTCACCATGGTGAAATGGGTCGGGCAGGAGAGGCTGAGCGTGCGGTGGGTCAATCGAGCCCAGAACGTGTCCATCCTTTCGCTGTGTGACGTCACGGCGAGCGACTGCACCGAGGTGAGGAGGTTCGGCGATTCATTTCTTTCCCGTCCTTTAAAGGAAACGACTTTTTCACCTCAGGCGTTTGGTTCTGACCCGATCTTTCAGAAACACGTGACCACATCGGAGAAGTGGATCCATGGTCAGGTGAGAAGCTCCGATCCTTTTCTACAAAGAGGTGAAGGAAGTCGGTTCCTGTCTGGGATTGATTTTTTTTTTGGGATAAAAACTGCAAAAGAATTAAAGTAACATTTTTAAGAGTGAGCAGGAGAAAGAAATGCAAAAATCAATCAAATCAAATGTTTTTTTTATATTTGAAAAATCTGTAGAAAATATTTTTGAAATAATTGGATAAAAGGTCAAAATTCAAAAATCTACAAAAATAAAAAATCTGTAGTAAAGTTATCACAAGTGAAAAATGTCTGTAGGCCTAAATTAAAGACGGAAAAACATTTAAGGGCAAGAAACCTTTTTAATGGTAATTATTTTAAATAACGGAATAATTGGGAAAAGTGTGAAATTTGTTGTTTTAGATTAAAAAAAAAAAAAATGAGGGAGCTTTGAATGCAGCCGTTACACGTTCAGTCAGCTGAGTTGGTTCAGGCATCTGATCAAGACGCCTTTATCTGACCACAAACTGGGAGGAGACCCCCGGGTTGGACCCAGAACTTGCTGGAGGGACTTAATCTCCCATCTGACCTGGGAACGCCTCGAGAACCCCCAGGATGAGCTGGAGAGTGTTCCTGGGAGAAGGACGTCCTCTTAACCCGCCGCCGCGACCCGATCTCAGCTAAGTAGGAGAAAATAGACGGATCTATCTGGACTTCATCGTGGTGTGAGGAATTTCCCCCTCCCGTCATTACGTGATTATGGGTTTGGAGAAACGTTCCAGGTTCACACAGTGAAACAGTCCAGGTTCGTCCGTGTAAATTATTGTTAAAGTGTCTTATTTAATTTGTTTTCTATTCCCAGAAGGAGGAGCCGGTTTTCTCCACGGATTATTCAACGTTCTTCGTCACGGTTCCCTTAAAGCACGGAGACCGCGGGACCTTCAGCCACATCAGCATGATCTCCCAACCAGTTAAACCACCAGTTAAACTACTCGTTTAATCTTTCTGTATTAGTTTAAACACAAACGGTGCACACCTGACGCCTAATATGCCCCTCCCACTGACAGGTAACCAGATAATCAATGTTAGCCAATCCACCTGTTAGCGTTTATAATGTTATGGCTGGTTGGTCCATGACATCAGGATTCCCCAGATGATGAAGAGCAGTTGTAGATGTCGTACTTTGATTGATCTCCCACGGGGATGATGAGGTTTAGATTGAAGGTCAGTCCAGGTTCACAAGGTGACGTTAACGTTTCTCTGCTGTTTCTCAGTCCGACGGTCAAGACGGAAACGTTCGCCGCCTGACCTCAGGAAGCTGGGAGGTCACTCAGATTCTGGCGTACAATGAGAGCAGCGACTCTGTGTAAGCTCCACTCAGTGGAACCTCACAAGTGCATACCATAATAAGATGCTGCCACCAGTTCTGTAGGTGAATTGTACACGTACTGTTTGTCAGGTATTTCCTGAGCACAGAGGAAGGATCAACACAGCGACACCTGTACAGGTAAAACCCTCACCGTCCTACTTCACTGCAGACATTCAGCAGTCGACATTTATATCACAAAAGTACAAGATGGCAAAAATTCTAAACGAAAAATAGAAACAGGAAGTGAAAAAGTATTAAATGAAAAAAAAAAAAAAGACAGGAAAAATCGGAATAATTGAATTTTTTAAAAATGTATTTATTGTTTTTAATTACATCATATTTTACGTTTATACGTGGATTAAAAAGTCGAATGAACTTCAAAAAAATTCAGATATTTTAAATAATCAAAATCTTTGAAAAAGTTTTTGGAATTTTTTTTTTTATTTTAGATGTGAAAAAAAAATTTAAAAATCAAAGTTGAAATACAGCGGAGAAAATAAAAAACGGAAAATTAAATAAAAAGAATTAAAAAAATTGGAAAAATTTCCACCAATTTGAAAATTGTTTGTAAAGAAAAACTAATTTGAAAAAAAATATTTACATGCATTTTTTTTTTTTTCATGAAGTTAAAACATTCGACATTCAAACATCCTGTTTGGTCTCCTTAGATGAAACATAATCATCACATTTTCATCTCCCAAACTACTTCTCTCCTCACACACCTGATCAGAGTTTCCACTGTGGATCCGTCTCACCGAGAATGCCTCACCTGCTCCCTCTTCAAAATAAAGTGCACCTACTTTGACTCCGCCCTCAGCCCGGACCATCAACACCTTCTTCTGGACTGCAGAGGTAACGCATCGTCATGGAGACGGTGCCTGATAATCTGCTCTAATCTACTCTTGATGAAGGAAACAGATAGAAATTGTTAGAAGGATTATGTTTCTGAGGCTTTTATTTTGAAGAGCTTAATTGTTCAGTTGAACTATTTCCTGTTGACCGCTAAAGTTTTGGTTCCTGATCCAAACGACTTTCTTCCAGGTCCTGGAATTCCTCAAACGACTCTTCACAAGCTGAGCGACCTGAACAGTGAGTAAGACATCAGATAGTTCTACCGATTCTGATCGTCTCGGAAGAATCAATATCAGGTGTCATTAAAGGGACAGTTCACACAAAAATAAACATTCAGTTATTTCGCCTGTCGTCTTCGATTCTTCCTCTTCTTCTTCGTGGTTGAACAGAGTTCGTGACACTGGAGGGGAACGCCGCCCTGAAAGACGCGCTCATCAACAGGGTGATCCCAAAGTGGGAACGAAGAACCGTACCAATCAACAACTACGGTATGACATCACTATGACATCACATTCAATATGATTTAATCATCGCCATCACTGTCGCCATGGTTACAACGTCCAGCCTCACATCCTATCAAAAGACTTAAATGTCCACATTTATATTATATTTGAATATTATTTTACACTTTTAACACGATTATAATTCCATATAATACACGTTAAGGGTATTTTATTGTATTTAATGCAGTTTGGGATGTTGTTGTTGGACTTGTTCTGCAGAATTCCGTCTGGAGTTAATGGTTCCAGCAGACCTAGATGAAACCAATGAACACCCTCTCCTGCTGATTCTGTATGTTCTCGCATTTTTTACATAGACTCAACATTCTGAGGAATATATTTTAAATATAAATACAGATTATAAACGATATTTTGTCGTTTATAAGCCAAAGATTCAGTTTGTATTAATTATCAGGTTTACAACAGGTCTAAATATCTTCCACTTCTTCCGGATCGTTCCTCTGGAGCCTCTTAAACTGTGACTTAAAACATCCCTATCATTTACGCTGACTAGCCATAACATTATAACCACTTATAGGGAAAGTCTGGGTCACATTGAGTTTGTGGAACATTTTGTAGCTTTTAAAAAATAACTTTCATCCAATAATTTTATTCTAATATTAAATATTTATTTGTATTAGCAGTGAAGGAAGGCTAGCTAATACTAGGCCACTAAAAATCACATGGTTTGTAAAAACTTCATATTTCCCGCTATGTTCATATCATAATGTTTTTTTTTTCTTCTGGTTATTAAACACTTTTGATGAGAAATAAAATAGCATAAGCAATAATATACTGTGGTTCTGAACTATATTAGCCCGTTGAAGTAAACTGTACTTAAGCCGGTCTTGACTGAACACTTAGCATCCTCCGTCTTCTCGCAGTGACAGCGCCCCCGGTGGTCAGGCAGTGAGCGACATCTTCTCCCTGGGCTGGGACTCGGTTCTGGTCGGCTCGGACAGCGTCATCGTTGCTCGTCTGGACGGTCGAGGCAGCGGCTACCAGGGCCAGAGGATCCTCCACGAGGTCCACCAGAGACTTGGAACGGTTGACGTTCAGGACCAGATCGCCGCGGTGGAGTAAGTTGTTCGCCGGAGCTGAAAATCTTTAACTGGAGGTTCTGTAATTTGATTACTTTGCTCAAGAAGTTCATAGATTTCTACCAAGAAGAAGATCTTGAGCAAATCCATCAGTGTGGCTTAACGGCTAAGGTTTAATTTTTTTGGTTTCAGTCACCTGATCAGGCTGCCCTACGTCGACGGCGGGAGAGTTGGTGTTTACGGAAAGGTAACTCCGCCTCTGTTTCTAAGAAATAAAGTAAATGTTTACTATTTGTTTTGTTTTTTTAACCCAACTTTCTTTAATCCCTCCTGAAGGATCGGGCTCCTGCCTGGTTTTTGATAGTTTTTTGACTGCATACAACGATAGACTTTAATAAGTCACAGCCAGCTGTTGTAGTAGGTATCACTCCCCCTAGTGGACATCTGTGGTACTGTGAGCCAAAATCCCATTTTTGGCACTGGGTCCATTGGCTTAACCCACAAAAACATCAATATTGGTATTTTTTGTGTTTAATCACATGTACGATGTCCCTGCCGATAAATGATTTTAGCTTTTACCAAGGTTTGCCAAATAAACCTGATAGCAGTGGAGCTTATTCAAATGTGTTTCAGGGACGTTTACTGGAGAACAGGTTAAAGGTCGCTTTGTTGTCTTGTTCCAGGCGTATGGAGGATTTCTATCCTCGCTGCTGCTCCTCTCCTACAGCTCTTTGTTCCGGTGTGGCGTCGCTGTGGCGCCCGTAACGGACTGGAGGCTCTACGGTGAGATAAACACGACATGAAAGTAGGATTTTAGGACTTCCACTCCCGGGGTCTCTTCATGAACTGTGGCGAACACGAGGTTGAGGAATGTTGTTCTTAATTAAAAAATATTTGTACAGATCTTCAGAAGGTGGCTACCGATTCTCCAGATCCTTGAACTTTAGTCTGGGTCACACCTCGCAACAGTTCTGTCTTCCATGATGGTCTCGGTGGATTGGACAGGACTGGCTGAGGTGGCAGCCATCAGAGGACTTAAGTCAGGCAGATGGTTATAATGTTATGGCTGATTGTTGAACTTGTCTACATCACACATCATTGATATTTATTTATTTATTCACCCGCTCTTACAAACTCTTCTCAAACCTGGTCTGTGGTTTAAGTCTGTTTTTATTTACCTTTCAATAATTATTCGTGGAAATTGTTTCGATGAAGACGACGTCGCGTTGAATCCTCTTCGCCACACAGGGAATATTTAAAAACATAAAACAAAGTTACAAGATCTAGAACAGCTCAGCTCTCGCCTTTTCTAAACAGATCTATAATGGAGCTCCCCTCAGTAGGAAGCGGGAGCCCTCTGCTCTGATCCACTCTATGAACAGAACCTCCTGGTTCTGTTGTGATCCAGATCACACAGAGAATCTAATGGATGGTTCTTTGGGTCGTGGCTCGCTAACCGACCGACTGATGAACTCCTTCTATGACATCATCACCGCAGCAATTTTTGTCGCTCTCTTTGCTGTCGTCCCTCACAGCGTCGGCCAACGCCGAGAAATACTTCAGCGCCGCGGGAAAGGAGGAGCACAAATACCAGGTGTGACCTTTGACCTCCTTGATTCTCACAGACCACCCACAGGTAAAGTGGATAACGTTACCTGTGGGTGGAATATGTTAGACAGCAGGTCAACTTTTGCAAGGGTGAAATTACGACGGCTAAACGACTGGATCAGAACTGTAAGGTGTTCCTGGTCTGCAGTGGCTAGAACCCACGCCTGCACGACATCAGGCGGGTTGTTTTAAAAGTCGTCTGTCTCCGGCAGATTGCCAGTCTTCTAGGTGACATCACAGCGCCGACCCGTCTGGACTTCCTCATCATCCACGCCACAGCAGACGGTGAGTATCAGCACCGATACGGATCTTTACTGCAGGTCTATCAACTTTAACATCTTTGATGAGTGTGAGAGTTTCTTCTTCCAGCTTCGGTTCATTTCCAACATTCTGCTGAGTTGGTCAAACTTCTGTCTGCGTCGAACCTGAACTACACCCTCCAGGTGACCGACGCCATCTACGCTATTAGCTGCTAGCTAATTATTCTATCTGCTAATTTGTAGTAGAGTTACTAGTGTCTACTAACTCATACTAGACTGCTAACTGATTGTAGTTGCCAATTGCTATAAGGGGCTAACTGCTTCTAAATGCTAATTTTTAGTTGCTAAGCGCTACTTGCTGGTCACTGCTATCTGCTACTAACTTCTACTTGTCAGTAGCTGCTAATTGCTATTAGGGACGCTGGGATCTTTCTAAATAGTCGCTAAAAGCAAAGGCATCATGTGAACAAAGTGTCAAACGTTTGTTTAATACGTGATATTTTGGGGAACTTTCCGACTCTTTCCCGGTAGATTTTTCCGGATGAAGGACACAACATGGCCTCCAGCAGCAGCCGACGCTACATGCTGGACTCAGTGCTCGCCTTCTTCCGGCGCTGCTTTGAGGAGCAGGAAGTGGAACCGGAGACCTCGGAACGAGACGACTGACTGACTGGCGGTGACCCTGACGCGGCAAACGGAACCGCTCAGAAAGCCTTCAGGTCCAGAGCGGGAGATTTGTAGCGTTAGAAACCCGCGAGGCGATCCAGGAATAATATATTCATAACTGTGTTTTAGAGTGTTATCAGCCCAAAAATGATTTTTTTTTATTATGTATCTGAAAGGCGCACTTAAATAGAAAGTATTATTATTATTTGATAATCAAATTCAGCGCAGCCCTCCCTAAAAAAGAATTCCGCGCTGGAAACATTATTTAAGTACGTTTTATGCTCAAGCGACAGACGCAGAAAACATCTTTACATTTTCTGTAGAAAAAGCTATTTAGACTTCAGGGAAAGAAGATAGAACCTGGTATTTGTTGAGGTTTATTTTATTATTTATTCCTTCGTATTACAGATTTTTCTGCTTCCTGGTGATCAGATGAATTTATTCATCATTCTTCTCACAGCAATAAGATGTTTAACCTCCGAAGCTCCTTCTTCAGCAAACATGTAACGTCTGACATCCCAGAATGTGAAAATGTGAGTTATTCTGTATGATTGACACATCCTCCCTTTCTCCCTACTCCCTTTCTCCCTACTCCCTACCTCCCTACTCCCTACCTCCCTACTCCCTACTCCCTACTCCCTTTCTCCCTACTCCCTTTCTCCCTACTCCCTTTCGCCCTACTCCCTTTCGCCCTACTCCCTTTCGCCCTACTCTGTGAATCATCTCAGCCGTCCTGACAGAGATGTTTCTGTTTGAGATAATAAACCTTTAAACAACACAGCCTCCATTCTTCCTCTGACTCATCGCCCAAAACATTATGACCACTGACCGGTGATGTCAGGGTAACATTCATGGTTATCTGGTTACCCGTGTGTGTGTTGGAAACGGAATCCAGTCATCCTCATCATCATCTGGTAGGAAGTGGAGGACTCATGAGGAAGGTGACGAGCAGGTATGGAGGAAGAATCTCTGGTCCAGCAGAATGTTTGACTCGTTGTGTTCAGGCAGGAGATCAACGGAGGGCTGAACCACACCGGATAAAGTTCCTGATCCGACAAGCCTCTTCTGTTGGGGTCTGGCAGAACCCAAAACACGCCGGCTGTGCCAGCGGAGAAGATCCAAAACTGTTTTCTCAAATGACCTGGAAGAGAGGCAATGTCACTACATAGCTGTTCACCTCCTCCACCCGGGCCAGGAGACGTGACAGTACGTATGGATGTGCCGAGCTGGGCTGCAGGGAACCACATCCTGGTACCGGAAGAGACAAGGACACAAGCAGAACTAGAGAAGACTGAGTCAGGAAGGAGGAGGAGAGAGAAAACCGTCTGCCACCACCTACGGAAACATTCTTCACACTCAGCAGGTGAAAGAATCTGATTCAACTGTTGGAGGTTTATCCAGGGGATTAAATGGGTTTTCTTCCCGCACTGAACCGTTCTGTTGGGAAAAACTTCATTTATTTGTGTTAAATAAAGTCAGAACTAATCCAAGCACCTAAATCAGATCAACATGAATAAATTGAGTTTGACCGATTTCAAGTAAATGTGTCAAATAAAATCTAATTAAATGAAGGTAAACTTAATCAAAGTAACAAAGTTGAATCAACCTTTAAAAAATTAAGTCAGACCTAAATCAGATCAACATGAATAAATTGAGTTGGGCCGATTTCAAGTAACTACGCCCAATAAATTGAGTTAGACCTAATCAATGTGACAAAGTTGAATCAACCTAAAAAAATGAAGTTGGACCGAAACCAAATTACGTTGAAACAAACCAGTATATACTGAAATATTCTTTCAGTACTATTAGTATGTGGGAATACTTTCCAACTTTACTAATAGTCATTTTTTGAGCATATAAATCAGCCCAGTCTTCTGTCTTTTTCTTATTTTTTTTTTTATTTCATAATCATCACTAGAGGACAATCACAATAACCCCTGACCCCTGACCCATTTTTAAAACAGCAGAAAAGAACAGGAACAAGCAATACAAAATATCCATCCTAAGAAGAAAACCAGCAGCTGAGAGGAAACGGAGGAGACGTCCGACCCGTAGACTCAACTATCTATGAGACGTGACGTCTCAAAAATATAGTTATATACACACTCTGCTGTATTGTTCTGTACAAAATGTGGCAACGCTTGACCCATTCCCTGTAGACATGCAAACACCTCAGCGCCGCCGCCGCCTCACCGCGCTTTGATCAAACTGAGATTAAATTAAGGAAACATCATTTGATGGAGAAGTTCGCTCTGCCGTTCTATGAAGAACACTACCAAACTACACGCTGACCAGCCATAACATTATAACCACTGACAGGTCAGGCTAACATTGATTTTCTGGTTACCTGACGTGTTAGGCAGCGCTTGAACATCTTCGTCCTGAAGTTGATGGGATAGAAGCAGGAGAAATGGTCCTGAGAGACTTTGACAAGGACCATATTGTGTTTGCTAAAGGACTGAGTCAGAGCATCTCCAGAACTGCAGGTCCTGTTGGATATACCTGGTCTGCAGTGGTCAGTACCTTCCAGAACACATCGTGTTCCGACACCGGGGTTGGATAGCCACAGACCTGTCAGAGTGACCATGATGACCCCTGTCCACTGCTGAGAGCTCCTCCAATGGACACATCAGAATCAGAACTGGACCACAGAGCAATGGATGAAGGTGGCCTGGTCTGTTGGATCAAGTGTCACTTAACGGAGAAAGAGTTGGCACCAGCATGCATCATGGGAAGAATTAAAGCCAGAGGAGGCAGTGTAATGCTTTGGGCCGTAACCCTGATGTGGATGTTCCTTTGAAATGTAGCACCTAATAACGCCCCCCATCCTTCATGGAAACCATATTCCCTAATGGAAGAGTCCTCTTCCAGCAGGATGGCGCTCCCTGACTCGCTTCAGGAAGAGTTTGAGGAACAACCATTCGACGGGGACAACAGTGAATCAGGAGGTAGAGTGGTCATCCTCTTATTTCAAGGTCGGTAGGATCCCCCGCCGACCTTCAGATCCCCCGCCCCTCCGGTCTACATGTCGAAGTGTCCTTGAACAAGATAGTGAACCTCAAGTAGAAACCGAAGGGCTGTTCCATTGGTGACGGCGGTGAATGGATACCTCCGCTTTGAGTTGTTGGGTAGACTAGAAAAGCGCTAAACAAGTACGGTCCATTTAATATTTACAACAACCGGTTCAAGGTGTTGACTTGGCCTCCAGATTCCCCAGATCTCAATCCAATCCAATATCTCTAGGATGTTCTGGACCAAAAGATCCATGGAAGGCCCACCTCACAAGCTACCAGGACTTAAAAGGATCTGCTACTAGAGTCTTGGTACCAGATACCACAGAACACCTTCAGAAGTTTGGTGGAGTCCAGGCCTCCCCGGGTAACAGCTGGTTGGGAAGCAAAGAGGGGGACCTACAGGATGTTACGCAGGTGGTTTTAATGTTATGGCTGATTGATTCATGACTCAACACTTTTGTCAATGGAGAACATTTCTACCCACTAATAAGTGCGGCGCCGAAACACGCTGGATCGATTATATATCTCATCTGACTTGGGGACGCCTCAGGATCCCCCAGGATGAGCTGGTGAGTGTTGCTGGGGGAGAAGGACGTCTGGAATGCCCAACCTGACCCCGGATAAGATGGAGAAAGTGGATGGGTGGGTGTAGTTCAGCATGAATTCTCTAGAACTACAGACGTGGTCCTCACTATTCACTACGTGTTATGAATCTATTATGACACCCTACGTAGATGTGGGGTTTATAGATAGCCTTGTCGCCATGAGTAAGCTGTGAGTGATGTCATAGAGCATCATAATCACGTCTCTTTGCCCTCCCGATGCAGCCAAGGGCGAGGACTTCACAGCAGGTCGTACCTTCTACCTCGGTGCTGGAGTGAGTCTCGAGGACCTGAGTTGACGTCGCTTGACATGACACAGCTACTGGGTGACCACCATTGCCAAAAAGTCATAAGGCATCGCACATGTCTACGAAAGACCCCTGTACAACAGAGTGAGACCTTTAAAGTCTGTTTTCATCGGGGCGGGCGACGGCGAAGGGCTCCAGCAGGAAGTAGCATTTCCTGGTGCGACAACACGACAACCAAAGGAGAGGTGAGGTCAAAGGTGAGGATCTGTGGTCTTCTCTTCCGCGGGTGACTTAGATGGCAAAATGTGGGTGAAGCCGAGAGGGGGAAAAAAAGAACCATGCACTTGGTGGGATGCCCGAGAGATGGCGGCGGTCCTCTGAGCGCCGCCATGGAAACACAGCGTCCAGAAACTGATGCGCTAAAGAGCAGCTCCCGTCTCAAGTCCCGGCAAAGTGTCTCCGTCGTGTCCTTAAGTTATCATTTCAACACATTTACACACACACACACACTCACACACACACACTCACACACACACACAAGTTCTCGCAGGCTTGAAGAGCATCAACCCAGTCTCCGGGTCCAGTCAACACCTGGTCCAAACGGCTGTAACGGATTTCAGCCAGATTCTTCCAGCTCTGACCCTCAAAGCCTCCCGTCTACTCTTCCTCCTCCTCCTCCTCCTCCTCCTCATCGGGCAGCGGTAGTAGCTGCTCCTTCAGACATTCCCTGTAGAAGCTGGTCAGCGTGGCGTAGAGATGCTGGCGGCTGCGTTGAGACAGGAAGTGACCCTCGTCTGGGTAGATCTGGCGGGAAGAAGAAAGACGGGTCGTCACCGTATCACAGGCTCCGCCCACTGCCCCCTCAGGGGTGGGTCGGATGCAGTGAGTTCTTTTCATAAAGTTGTTCCGTATATAACAACGCGATAAATAATGTACGAATTATTATTATGTCGCAAAATTTCAGTTTTTATATTCTAAAGTTCCGACGATCATATGAAGTTTAATTACATCAAAGATGGAAAGTTTGGGCTTATTAAATGTAACGTTGATACACGGAGAAGTTTTAACGTGTCAAAATTTTATGTTTTAATATTGAAATGTAAAGTTTCAGTCTTCAAAAGTATAATTTCATCGCATTAAGTGGAAAGTTTTCAAACTGAACTATAAACTTCTAGCTTATTAAATGTAAAATTTCAGCATATCAAGTATAAAGTTTAAACATCTTAAATGTAAAGCTTGAAGATATCAAACGGAAAGTTTCAGCCTATCCGTGGAAAGTTTCCGACTATGAAATGTAAAAATATAAGATCACAGCTTTCAACCAATTGATAAAAAAATGATTCGTTCTTCCGGCACGGATCCTTCAGATTGTACTGATGGGACGGTCGTCACACACCAGCAGCAGGACGTCCACTTATAATCATAATTACATCTATAAACAGGCTGAGCCGCTCAGCGTCTTCTTACTTTAATGCGAAGCCTGCGTCGTCATCGGACGCGATGGACAGAATTTGCCGCGGCGGCGGCGTCTCTCACCTGCATGGAGTAGTTTGCTCCGACTTTCACCAGGTTCTTGACGAGCTCAGCGGTATGCTGGAAGTGGATGTTGGCTGGAATAAAGAAAGAAAAAAAAACAACAGTCAGCAAATATTCAGAGCGGGAATTATCCGGCGTGCACGTCCCTCTCCTCTGGATATCCCAGCATGCTTTGCGATAACCCACTTCTCTTTTCATCTTTTGATTATAAACCATTTTTGCCTCATTACCTTTTAGATTGAACGCGTCTGAGTGAGAACTTGGATTATTTGCTCTTACCGTCGGCGGTGCCGTGGGCCAGCATCAGCGTCTGCTCCCTCAGAGCCTGGACGTTCTGCAGGACGCTGGAGAACTAGGAGGAGATTACAGATAGCGGCGAGATAATAGGGCGATGGATGGGCTAACGGGCGATGAATACATGAGAAGCAGGATTGGAAGGAAAGACGCTGTGGCGAATCACTTTCCGGCCTGACGGCACGCACACGCACACACAGGTATTCAATCCAATTACAGATTAAACGTCTCCCAGTCATGTGGAAATATGTAAACAGTGGAGGAAATGATGAAGGCAGTGAGTTACAGTTGTGACGGCTCAACTTCCTGTCCACCCTCGGGCGTCTGATCACACATGGGAGTAAAACCCTGCAGGGAAACTTCTGGGAACCTTCAGCCGCGCTACCGACATTTTTACAGGTTGTGTATTTTGGCGGGGATTCTTTTCATTTCAACCTCAAATGTCGGTGGTTCACTTTAAACAAAATCAATCAAATCAAATCTATCGCCTTCATATCAAATGTAAAGTTTCAATATTTGAAATGTTAAGTTTGAGTGTATAAAACGTAAACTCAAGTTTGAATATTTCAAATGTTCATTTTGAAACTCTCAAATACCAAGTTTCACGTCAAAATTTCCAATTTTTCCAACGTTACATTTGAACATATCAAACAAAAGTGTCATCATCAATGTAAATAATCTTCCTCACCTGACGTTTGCTTTTGTAGGGAGAATTTTGTCATTTCAACCTCAGATCATATGAGTCAGTAATTTTTTTCTACATGAACAAGATTCACCCTCACATCATGTTAAGGACAAAAATGTCCCCATTAAAAATCCTTGAAACTGAAATTTGGATGACATTGCTTTCAGAGAAGAAAAAAAATATGTATTAATTTATTCATTCATTCAGTCTTTCATTCTGGAATCTTAACTACAAAGTTATTTCAGGAAAAGGACGATTAAAGGCGATTAGTGATTTATGTAATTGTTGTCTTTAAATAAAAATAAACAGGGTCATCGTGTAAACAAAGTTATATTTAAAGGGTTAAAATCAAATATTTGCTGATTGCGACTGATTAGTTGAACTAATATGAAGATAATTAATGAATATTATATATTAATATTTGTATAATATACAATATTTTATGGCTGTTTGGGGATGCGAGTACGGGCGGATGAGGTGAAGCTCGGGTGTTAACTGCAGGGGTGGTGGAGAAGGCTCACCTGATATCTGCTGTCGTCCCGTAACGGCAGACCGAGGTACCGCTCTGAGAACGCCGACGCTGTGCAAATGAGAAGCAACAGATCGGTAACGGAGCCGCGGAGCTTCCGCCGAACCACTTCCTGTGACACCGATAGGCTGTCAGCGAGGACAGAATCGGTGGTCATAATGTAATGGCTGATCACTGTCAGCCCCCTCAGTCACCTTCTTGTTAATTACTAGTCAAGTATGTCACATCTATGACGTTGACATAAAGCCTTACGTGCGTTTAAGGGTGTCGTGAATGCTTTATAACTGCACTATAGAGGCACTGATCATCTGCATAGAGAGTTTCACCATTTTTTTTGTAAACGGGACCTTTGAGAGATCTTCAGGATTCTCTACTCACCATAGAGTTTCCAATCGGTCACAGGTGACATAGCACACGCACACTTGAAGAGGCCATCGGTGGACTTGAGCATCATTAGCGTTACGTACGCGCCGTAACCCTGAACAGACAAACAAAGACCGTTACCCTGAACATGAGCGCAGAGAAAATACATTTTCAGCAGGTAAACAAGTAAAGCTGCGTTCCATATTTATGTATTTAAATCTATAAACATGTTTGTGTTTCCTTCTTCTTCTCAGCAGGATGTACTTTCCACCCGCACAGACGGGGGATTTCATTAATTCTCCATCTCATTATGGAGCAGAAGTCGGGCTCACCTTTCCAAACACCGCTATCCGTGTCCGATCGATATATGGAAATTTCATCATGTATCTGGAATATAAAACACACGGCGTGTGTGAGAGCTGCCGCTTCAAACAAACCTCAAACATCGCTAATCTCCCTTCTTTTTTCGGCGCTCGGCTGCTTTTCCTTGTGTTTGATAATAAGTTTGAATCGCCGTTTGTCAAAATTTGGTTTCTTCTCCCCGAGTGAAGTCGAGTGATGGAACTGTAACGATAAATAATAAAACCTCTTCTTAGATGTAGGATTAAAGCCGATCTGCTTACTGGTTATTTAAAATTTAGCCACGTCTGAATTATATCAGCGAAATAAACTTAAAATAGATCCACATAACCGTGGCGTTTACGGACGGGTAAGACCTTAAGTTATTTATTTTCAGTGTCTGTAACATTTGACCTTTTACTAAATGTGAGTTAAATGTGATTAAAAACAACAAAAACAACAATATTCCTACGCCAGCCTGATTTTGTTTTTTTATATGATACAATGTTATAACTTCATTATTTTATAGCAACAGCCTGAAACAAAACTTTTTCCATTTTCTAAGAAACTCTTTCATAACTGCGTCATTAAAATCTGACAGAAAACATCAAAGTTCATGTCATTCTAAAGTTTTTGTGGGTTTGGACCAGGAGGTTCTGGATCGCCAATCAACCCAAAACTTGAATTTTGAGCCAGAGGTACCATCTTTGTCCACTAGAGGGAGCGATGCACATATGTGACATAAATCAATGTGTTTTATGTATGTATGTATTTTTAAATCTAGTATTGTGCACTGTAAAAAAAAAAAGAAGATAAATTTTGGTAGAACTTATATAAAATATCTGAATAAAATTTCTGTACTCATCTAATCTGAAGGGATCAAACAATATTTCCACGCTTGAAGGCCGCCGTAGATCCTTGGACAGAGACGGTTGGGGTTGCAACCGTTGAACTTCACCACTAGATGTCACTAAAATTTCCCACACTGCACCTTTAAAGTGAATAAGCTGACGTACTCTACTGCGGCGATCTGGTCCTGAACGTCAACCGTTCCCAGTCTCTGGTGGATCTCGTGGAGGATCCTCTGGCCCTGGAAGCCGCTGCCTCGACCGTCCAGACGGGCCACGATGATGCTCTCTGAGCTGACCAGAACCGAGTCCCAGCCCAGGGAGAAGATGTCGTTCACTGCTTGACCACCGGGGGCGCTGTCACTGAGACGGAGAACACGAGACATCCTCAGCTCCAGCACGAAAAATATAAATATACATATATATATATATATATATATATATATATATATATAATTACATATATTTATATATAAAAAGTATAGTTAGGTGCTGGTACTGAATTCCCGGCACTGGTACCAGACCCTGACAGGATGTGGGCTCTTGATGACGAAGAGACCGGTCTCCCAGCAACAACAGAGCCTCAAAGAGGGAATAATCCTCCACAGGCGTAAACAGTTGGCGACCGAAGTTCTATTCATGAAATCTGTTTACATGCGACAAAAAAAGCCCGCCTCTCTAGAGTCCAGTGTTCCCTTTCTCACCTCCCGCCATGTTGAACAAAGACTGTGCATACGTACACGAGCAGCAGCAGTCCGTAGTGACGGGAGTCGGAGAAATCCGGCGGGTAGGAAATCTTCAACGGCAACTCTGTGTAACAAGGAATAAAATACAGTTTACATCACAATCCATTGACAGCGAATCGGCGGCGGCGGCGGCATAGAAACCTTATCTTCTCACCAAAATGCTCCATTTGAACGGTTCTGAAGTCGGTCAGCTGGATCCTTTTGTATTTCAAGGCGGCCTTCAGCAGAGAGTTGTTCTCCAGGATGTAGTAATCTGCCAGGAATGTGTTGAGAGGTTTAGAGCGAGGCTGCAGACAAACGAGCCGTAATAACAGCGGCATTCGTCTCCGGGGAAACGTAATGAGATGAGATGGAAACTGTACGTCAGACGGATGAGACCCGGTTATGGCGGATCTTCTCCGACGGCTTTTCATTTCGGAGGTCAGCGTGAAGCTGGGCACGTGCCGCAGCTTCATCTCTCTGGGTTTAATAAAGGAGGCGGTTTTGACAAAAGCTTTCTGCATCGTAAAGAAGGATTTATGAAGGACACCGATTCCCCCGACTTTCAGGGTTGTGCTGATGTGGATCAACCAGAACCTCTGAATGTGAGAAATGACCCACGTTCAAATCCATCCATCCATCTTCTTCCTCTTCTCCAGAGTCCAGCCGCGGTGGCAGCAGGCCAAGCAGGGTATTCCGGACGTCCCTTTACCCAGCAACGCTCCCCGGCTAATCCTAGAGGACGTCTGGAATAGCCTTTGCGGTCCGCTGACGCTGTGACGCTGTGAAAACATGATGGGTTCTGTCCTGACCCATGCTTCATCCCGGTACCGAGTTTCACAGAAATCCGTCCGGTACATTTTTGCGAAAAAACCCAACCAGCCCACCACAACCTCCATGATTGGGGTAATAACGGTTCACTCCTCCGTTAAAGTCGGATGAGCACGAAACAACATTCAGTCAAAAGGTCCAATTTCTGATCGGGCGTTTTACGGCCAGCAGCTGGTCTCGGAAATGAAGCCCCCCCCATCTCCTCCACATGTGATGAACAGCCAGTCTCAGCTTTGGCCCTTCTCCCGCTGCAGCCATCTGAGAAGCAGCTAAATGAAATGGAATTCATCCAACATTTCTAATGGAAACCCAAAATCAATAGACGTCTCATTATGGAGCCGCCGGGGGGCCGGCTGTCCATGGACAGACGGCCCCCCAAACAACCTCTGGGCAAAAGACGGCTTTTTCTGTGACGCAGCTGTTTTAAGAGAAAAAACCACTGATGGACAAGAAGAGGGACAGGAGTCTGATGACTGCAGGACATCAGAGAGAGAGAGAGAGAAAGATTGACAGAAGAGGGAGAGGGGAAGAGAGAGAGAGAATGACAGAGGACAGTTTGAGAGGGGGAGAGAGAGAGAGCGAGAGAGAAGAGAGAGAAAGAGACAGAGAGAAGAGAGACAGAGAGGAGAGAAGAGAGAGAAGAGAGAGAGAGGGAGGAACAGAGAGGGAGTGAGACAGAAAAAGAGAGGAACATAGAGGGAGTGAGAGAGAGAGAGGACCAGAGAGAGAGAGAGCAAGAGAGAGAGGACCAGAGAGAGAGAGAGAGAGAGAGAGAAAGAAAGATTGGCAGAAGAGGGAGAGAGGAAGAGAGAGAGAATGACAGAGGAGAGTTTGAGAGGGGGAGAGAGAGAGCGAGAGAGAAAGAGGAATAGTTAAAGAGAGAGACAGAGACAGACAGAAGAGAGAGACAGAGAGAGAGAGGGAGGAACAGAGAGGGTGAGAGAGAGAGCGAGACTGAGAAAGAGAGGAACATAGAGGGAGTGAGAGAGAGAGAGGACCAGAGAGAGCAAGAGAGAGAGAGGGGGAGAGAGAGACGAAAGAGAGACAGACAGAAAAACAAAGAAAGAAAATCAAGGACAGAAAAATAAATAAATAAAGAAATTAAGAAAAAGATAGAAAGAAAGAAAGAAAAAGAAAAAGGAAACATCAAGAAAAGGAGAAAATCTAGACCTCCTCCTGAGAAAAACAACAGAGCGACTCATCCAGACTCAACCACAACTACTCTGATACTAGAGTAGAACCTTCAGGTATCTTTACTTGACTATTTATTCCTCTTTTCTATATTCCACATTTTAACACAAATATCTGTACATCTGACTAGAATCGACTGTTTTCATGGTGATTCATTGAGTTTCTCTGATATCGAAACAAAATGTAGGAGAAAACAAACGGAAACGTTCAGAACCAGCCAAAAGTTTGGAACCGGCGTCTCGCCTTCTCTTCAATCCTTCTCTTTACCTTCATACTTCAGAAAAACAAACTTATTTTATTTACTTTTACTCCAGTAAACTCAAGGCCAAAACAATATTTAATTTTTTATAATAACTGGCCTGCTAGCCTTCATCACCAACACCACAGATACTGCAAATCCCAGAATGCACTGCGATAGCACATCCATACAGGCGATGTGATAAACTCTGGGATAGATTCTATGGAGGGGAAGTGGATGAGAACAATTTTAAAAAAATAAAAAAAACATTATATAATGAACGTATTAGTAAATCGCACGCGCAAATTAAGAAAAAGATCGCAGATTTAATTAACTTGTGATTGCGTTCACGTCCTCCGGCCGTTCAACATGTTGTTACACGCGCTGTTACGGTAAAAACCACAAAACAGGAAGTGGGCTTTTATTTAGGGTGATCATAAACCTGAATGTTTTCTGAGGTGCAGCTGCTCCTGGCTGCAGGAACAGATCCGAGGAGCATCAGTCTACTTTAACTGTTTCATTCTGGCAGGAGAAAGAAACGGCGGAATCAACGCAGACATTTACCACGGCTCCTTTAAAGTTCCTTTTGGTTGTTTTTAACTGAAAGCAGAAGGATCCTAGAAGAAAAACATCTGTTTTTGTCTGGTTGTTATTGATGCCTGCCAATAAAAACTTTTATTTGGAAATGATCCAGTGAAACTTCTGATAAAAGTGAATTTTGCTAATATTGGATTTTATCTGTAATTTGTAAATTAGTAATGTTTTTCATTTTTAATACTGCTTTACTTGTATATTTATTAAATATTCACTTTCATACTTTTTACTTTCATGTTACTTCTTTTTTAAACCTTCATTATAAATACTTTTATACTTTTTACTGTTATTTTTTTTTTACTTTATACCATTCATTTTTTTCTAATTGTTTAATCCTTTTTTACTTGTTTATTTATTATTCATACACTTTTTTTAAAACTTTGATACTATCATATACATACTTTCACACTTCTTACAATTAAAATTAGTTTTTTACTTAATACCATTCATATTTTTTCATTTTTAATACTATTTTATTGTATATTTATTACCCATACATTTTAATATACTTTTTTTTTTTTTAAACTTTCATACTTCCAGTACATCCTTGTTCTACTTGATTAAACCAGTAACTGTTCTTCTACTGGAGTTAGTGGTACCGGTTCTATAGTGTTCTTGACCGGAACAGTCAAGAATTGAGACATCAACAACTGGAATAAAGAGAAATCATGCTTGGAGACCGGGCCGGTTCTTACTGGAGTTGTTGAGGCTGTGTAGAACCACGGTCGGCGCTCCTGGACCTGAAAGAAAAAACACAAACATCTCGTCAGCTTCATTCTATCTTCTTTAATTTCAACCCATTCTGCACAAGTGAACAGAAGAAGGTCGACCCACGTTGACCCGTCTGACTACTGAGCGTTGGTGTGAAAGCTCCTCCCGGTCTGGTGGAGGTCTGATCGCTCGGGTCAGAGGTCGCTGTGAGGCAGGGAAGCTCACGGGTGGCGAGGGACATTTGATCCGTCTGGTCCAAGTTGCAGAGAGAATCTTTTTTTCTTTTTTTCTTGTTAGTTCACTTTAATGCTATAATTAAACTTTGTGAAGAAGAAAACTCTCGTCCGACACACGTTCATATTTATACCCAACCATCCATCCATGTATCCATCCATCCTTTCATCCATCCATGCATTCATCCATCAATGCATCCATCCATCCTTTCATCCATCCATCCAATCATCCATGTATCCATCCATCCATCCAATCATCCATGTATCCATTCTACATCCATTAATTCATCCATCCATCCATGCATTCATCCATTCTACATCCATCCAACCATGCATTCATCCATCCATCCATCCATCCATTCATCCATCAAATCATCCATGTATCCATCCATCCATCCTACATCCATTCATTCATCTATCCATCCATTTTACATCCATCCATCCATTCTACATCCATCCAAACATGCATCCATGCATCCATCCATTCTACATCCATCCATCCATTCATCCATGCATTCATCTATCCCATCCATCCATCCATCCATTCATCCATCCATCCATCCATCAGCTTGTGTCAGAATTGTACCTTCACTAAAGTAGAATTTCTGAGAGGAAAATAAAAATATTAATCAGAGTTGTTTTTTCTCCGATTGTTCGTGGTTGTTATCAGAGCTGGTTTATTTTGACGCGTGACGCGTCTCAGCGAGGCGTTTAATTGTTGAGTGGGTTTTATTTTCTGTTTATTTATTTAACACGTCGTGCGTTAAAGATTCATTTCTGCTGCTCACTAGAGTGACCTTTGACCTCGAGCTCTACAGAACAAATAACTAAATATAAATTCCAAATATATCTTTCCACAGGAACCTCGACACTTCCCAGAATAGTGATGACATCATTTTGACACTTAAAGGCCACTGCTGGACGCCGCTGGATTTTAGACTGCTCCTTTAGCTAAAATACGCCCCCATTATTAGCGCGTAGCCGCCTCAAGACGCCGATGCGACCATTGTGAGTGGAATCAGACGGCCGGTGCTTCCTCCGATGAGATCCGGCGTGGACCGGGCCGTCTGAGGACGTCGAGCTTCTCCCATTATTTTTCTATTACCTTTAGGAGGGAAAAAAAAAAAAAAAAAGCTCCATAAATCCGCACGCCGCCGCATCGGAGCGTGAAGCGCCCTCAGCTGCAAAACAATATAAACAGCTACCCTCCATTAGATAAGCTCCTCGCTGCCAAACATCGATACCTGACAGTAATTACACACAGCAGAGCAGCTAATTATTTTAATTTCATGCCTCTCATGTGGAACTGATGACAGAGAATATTCAGAGAGCGATTACGGCGCCGTTACGAAGCCAGACGATCCCGGCGTGACATAAAAAGCAGCCGAACGAATAACAAACTGCCGAATACATGTTTTGTTACCGTCTCGGGTTTTTTCCTTCAACCCGCTGATAATAATGAATCATTTACCGACGTTGCTGAAAAGAGGGAGCGGATTGGTGCTCTTAAAGGAACAGTACGCACAAAAATTTTCTTAAAGTTTCTATTTCATGTAATGCACCAATTTTTTTTTGTGTGAGATCAAAGACTTCTGAATTTTGTGTTTTTTCAAATCATTAAAGAAATTCAAGTGACGTCCAGACGTCCCACCATCTGACCTCAGGAGTCGTGATGAGGAAGTGGAGGAGGAGCTTATCGTAGTTGTCGCTGTATGCCTCTGGGTAATATTGTGAAATTACCCAGAATGGACCCAAGATGCAGTTTCTGACTCCTCAGAATCCGCAAATATCCTCATGGTCGCCATCTTGGCTTCGAAGTGGAAACCTTGCCAATCTTCCTCTTAGCTTAGATTAGCATCATCGCTAAGTAAATACGACCGCTCGGGTTTGAACAGAACCTTGAACAGCCAATCAGAGACAGAGTAGCCGCGGATGTTCTTTCATGGAAACTCAGTATCCCCGTATCTCGTGTCCAGGATATCTGAGATGTCGTGGTTGTACCGGCCCGTGGGTTTAGGACCTACGTGTGTGATTTCAGGTTCTGATCCGGCCTACCTTTACAGCGGAGGATGACGTGCTGGTTAGTGGGGCTGATGTCGGCTTCGAAGTACAGACAGTGGGTTTTATGCAGCTCGCAAGTCAAACAGCGGCGTGGAAACAGACCCACGGTTTTAACGCTGAGGAGGAGAGAAGGGTTCGGATTAGACGGGATGCCACCGGACCTGAGAGGGTTATAAAAAACGCTGCTAGGGTGTAATTCCAAAACCAACCTGAAGAGCTGCCGTCGCAGCGGTGACCCCTCTGTGCTGAGAAAATAGCTGTGGAGAGAAAACATCCCTAAATGTTTACAGCATTGACGCCCTCAGAAAAAGAAAAAAAAACACCACAGCAGCAGAGGATTTTTATTATTTTTGAAAAACCTCTCAAGAGCGTTAAATTTAATAAACACACTATAAATTCATGCATAATAGATTGAGATTGCTTCATTAAAATTCACCAGAATGAAGGAGGTGAACTGTTTGACTATGAAAACTTTGCCCCGGGTTTGGACTTACAGGTTGTCGGTGTTTTCGTCGTAGGCGATGATCCTGGTCACCTCCCAGTTCCCTGATGTCAGATGTCTGATTTCATTTTGATCTGCTCTGAACTGAAACAGAAGACAACAAGTTTATTTTATTTGTACAGAAAAGAGTAGTTTAGTTCTGGATGGGTTCAGCCTTCGAGATAAGGTGAGGCGGAGTTCAAGCGACTGATGAGGATTCTTCCAGAAATCCTCCCTTTGGAGGAATTCCGGAACCTACCAAACCCGGTCAGTTTTGTCAAGCTGAGTCACAGGCGACACCACGGGTCGGACAGCAGAACTGAGCCAGCTCGCATTCCTACAACCTTTCCCTGAAGTGTTCTGAAGGCGGTTTAGTGTCATGGGGTCCAGTTTAAATTTGAATGTCTGTGGTGATGTCATCAGACTCTGTTGTAGTAACTTTGGGAGGAACGTGTCGGAAATCCGTTAGGAGGACTCTCTTGAGTTTGGGTCAACAGCAGCGTGGAAGGCTCGGCTCGTTTCCTCCGTAGGAGGTACCGGCCCACTCTGGACCCTCACCTGTGTGGTGAACATGGCGATGTGATGAAACTCTCCACGTCCTCCTTGTTTGACCGGGACGGTCAGGAAGAATCGGCTGCCATCTTTGGAGAAGACCGGTTCCTGGTTCTGCAGAAATAAAAGATACATCAGCTCCACAGCATCGTCACCTCTTTAAGACTGGACTAAAGCCTAATCATCATAAAACGACGCCGTAAACTCGTACTGGATAACACCCAGCTCTCCAGAAGACCCGGGATCCAAAAGAGATTTGGAACGACCCTTTATGTACTGACTTCTTAACTGTAGCTTTAACGCTAACGGTGTTAGCGTGCTGCTTCCACAGACGGCTAATGGTGACGGGAATCAACTTCATCGGAGTTTTCTTTGGAGCAAAACGGTTCTGGACAGATTTCCTTCAGTTTCATTTATGGTTGAGAAGTAAAAGACGAGAAACTGTGTTTCCCATAAAAATAAAGTAAATGCGTCAAATGTGAACTATTATAGAGAAACGACATTATGACAGATCTCCTCGTTTAGATTCATGCGTCCATTTGGACATCATTGGACGTATGGTCGGGAAGTAACGGCCCAAAACTGTTTGTTTTTTTTGCAACAAAAACAAAAAGCCTCCCTAGTCAGTGAAACATGAACAATTACAGTAAAATATGAAGAAAAAAAACAAGTTGGATCTCCTTGATGCGGCTCATAGGAAGTATTTGGACTAAATTGGATCAATGGTTATGAAGTTAAGTCCAAAAAACTGCTTTTTCATAGATAAGCTCCCCCTAGTGAGTAAAATATGAGTTATTAGAGTAATATTTTACATAAATCTCTTCGATTCGATTCATATGCATCAAATTTGGACTAAATCGGATCGACGGGTGAGGAAGCGCCCCCTAAGGGTGAAAATATGCAACTGACCTTTCCTAAAATCAACCCAGTTCTTCCTCGCTCTAAGGTACACGGGGTTTATATGATTTGAAAATGATCCATGATATAGAATTTGAGTTTGGACATTAACACAGGGATGTAGCTAAAACTGTCGTCCCTCGAGAAAAGAAAAGTAGAAAACATGAAAAGAAAGTTTTACACGTAACGCAAATTCCTTGAAAATTCCTTGTTCTTTGCGTTGCAACCACATATCAGAGGCAGAAACACGTAGAGGTGAGGTCACATGACCCGACAAGAGTAAAGGAGGTTGTTTACCTGCTTGGAGAGCCAGAGCTCGGAGCTTTCTTCATGTCTCTGAAAGAAACATTAAAAACAGATTTAATCAGAATGTTTTTACCTTTCACAGGCTTAATGTCTCAGAATGGCGCCGCTGGGTCATTCCCAATCTGAGTTATCATTTCAAACCGGCATGCATGAGTGGGAGAAGAGCTTCGGTCGGCGCCGCGTCCTGGCGTGAGCTCAAGCTGGACGCCGTTTTTCTTTGTTTGTGGATAAAAGAATGGCGTCAGTTGAGCCGCAGTGTGATGGAGTTTTCTCCAACCCTGGAGTCGGACATTTTTATTGTTGGGATAATAATAATAATAATAATACTAATAATAATACATTTAATTTATAACGCACTTTACATTTGGATCAAGTCTCAAAGTGCTACAAAGTAAAAGCAGATAGAAGCATCAATAAAAAATATAATAATAACTATATAAAAACATGACCAAAAAGCAGCAATGTTAATTAAAGTTATCGGTTCTGCTAAAAAGGAAAGTTTTAAGTCCTTTTTTAAATGTGTCAGTCGTCTGTGGAGCCCTCAGATGGTCAGGGAGGGCATTCCACAGACGAGGGGCAGCAGAACAGAATAAATATAATAATGGTGAATAATGGAAATGTAATCGACATCAGGGTTGGAAAGGTTGTGCGATTCGGGTGGATTTTGTCATTTTAACGTGAATAATTGATAATTCCCCGCGTAAACACGATCCCTGCTAACGCCACCTCGAGGACGGACACGTCCGAACCGAAAGTCTGGATCACATGAGAGAAAAACAGTCACCGTGACGCAGGCTCCTGTCGTGGTGTCGCACACCGTCAGGATGGAGACGTTCTGGCCCCGGTTCAGCCACCGGACCGAGGTTTTGGTCTTGCCGATCCACTTCACCATGGTGACGTAATGTTCCCTGTGGAAAGGCAGTTTGTTTATGGATGTGTGCAGCTAAAGAAACTGAAGATTATAAATCACCTGCACCGATTCTTGTTTCATAGACGCTAATGGGTTTTAGCTTAGAGGCTAAAACGTGCAGAAACTCAACAAACTACATGGAGTTTTTACAACCAGGTGTTTTTAACATAAAAAAACATGCAAGTACACTTTTAGCTGAAATGTTCCATGTTCATCTCTACTTGAGATTTTTTTTAGCTCTTAAAATGTTTTTGTTTTTTTATCTAAATAGAACATTTGATGAATTTGACCTCTTGTTGTTTTTGTTTTTTTTAAATCAACATTCTATGTCTGTTTTTGTAAAACCTGATCAACAAATTTGCCTTTTTTTTTTTTTTTTTGATAGATTCTGTTGAATTTGCAGATAATAATAAAAAAAATAATAATGGAGAAATAAAAAAAACCCAATCACGTTATTTCGTTCTCTGATTTGACCATAAAGCCCGATGGAACGTTACAGATCTCCACGGAGGGGGCAGCCTTTTTTCCTTTTTACCGTTTTTATACCCCATAATTTCACTTCCCTGAGTGCAAAGAAGTCGCGGTTCGATGGAGCGGTAAAAACCTCCACCCTCAGCGTGAGAACGTCGGGCGGAGGACCAGGGGTCCGACTCTCACCTCAGTTTGAGCGTCTCCGGGGGCATGAGCTCCAGCGTGTGCGTCGGCCCGTAGAGGTTGACCACGTAGAGCTTCACGGCGGGGTTGGGCTGACCGGCCTGCAGATCAAAGAGACGCACGGAGACGGAAGGTCAGACATTTAGGGGGCGGAGTCTCAGTTGATGGAGAATGTAAGGTGTGATCCGTTGATGCCCCTGTCCTCACCTTTGGGTAGGGGTACTGCTTCCCCCTGGGGTAGGTGGTCCCGGTGAAGCGAGGCAGGACCATGTTGGGGACCAGACTGTCGTTGAGGACCAGGAAGGCCAGCCTCTCTCCGTCGGGGGACCACCAGTGGGCCACGTGGTTCTGAAGGATCTCCTCTGCAGGATCAGACCAGAACCTCAATCAAACAGCTACCGGGCTTCATTACAACCCAAACAACACGTCCTTGTGTTTCTGACTAAAACCACCACCAGGTGGCAGCAATGAGCCACAGGCCGCTTTGAAACACCAGAAGAAGAATCGGCCGGTGAGATATCGATGATCGGTACCTTCGTAGAGCCAGTCGGCGATGCCGTTGAAGATGACGCCGTCCTTCCCCGACGACGTGAGCCTGAGGGAGTTGGTCTTCACGTCCGACTGGTAGTAGATGTTGTTCTCAAAGATGTAGATCTGCAGCGGTCAGAGCAGAGGATCGGTCAGAATGTGGACCCGATGGTTCGCAGCTTCTCCTCCAAAGGCCTCAGCAGGGGGGATTAAAGGAACAGTCCACCTAAAAAGGAATCCACTCCTGAACTAGAAAGGTCAGCTGACCTTCTAGCATCGCCACCGCAGTGACTTCCTGTCGGAGGCATGTTCCATTCATACTCCAACGTACAAACATGCGGGGAGGGGAGGGGGGGGCTCTGCTAACGCTTCGGACTCTTATCCGTCAACAAACAGCTGTTTATTCTGGGACGATTTATCGGAGAGAGTGACGCGTCCTCGTTCAAGGTGAGGACTTGGCGGGGGGGGCGGAGTCAGGCTCAAGCTCACCAGTTGTTGGCCTTGAACGCCCCAGGCGGCGTACTGCAGGACGGAGTTCTTCACCTCTGGGGGGTCCAGCTGCCAGACCTCCCTGCAAACAAGGACAAATAAAATCGTGGTGTTGGTGAATATTTTGGAGTTTTGGAGAGAAAAAAAGAATTATTTCACAATAATTGACAAAACTGTTTTTTTTTTTATTCAATTAATTCTTAATTCAATTAAATGTCCTTTTATGTCTGTGGACAACTTTTGTTTTTAATTCATTTTAAGATGAAGTAACTTTATTAGACACATGGAATCTTTGTCTTCTGAGAACTGCATCATGGGAATGATTATTAAACGTTTGTACTATTTGTTTTAATTTGACTTGATTCTGTTTCGTAAAACTGGGCAATGGGAATTTTTATTTTATTTAATATTATCTGAATTTAATTCATTTCAAATGTCTGTAAGAGTCACTTATGGTTGATTTTTTTTTTTTCATTTTATTATATTTCACATAGATATATATAAATACTTTATAATATATATTATATATATAATTTTATGCTTATTTCAAGTAATTAATATTAACTTTTATTTTTATTAAATTCTAATGCTTATTTCAATTTTAATTTTATTTAATTCATTTCAAATGTTTTTTAAATAAATTGTGAATTTCTTTATTTTATTTTAATTTAAATTTATTTCATCAAATGTTCCGACAATTAATTGTTTTAGTCTTTAATTTAATTTAAGTTAAATATAAATTTCTATGAATATAATTTATTTTATTTCAAATGCATTTTTTCAATAAATGTATTGTTTTTTTTTATCTTAATAGAACTTAATCTTCATTTATTTCAAATGACTTCTGAGGCCTTGTATTCCATTTTACTTATTCACACTTAACTCTAATTTAATTCTATTTTAAATGCTTATTTATTTCATATTAACGTAAATTGTTTTAATTTAAATTCAATGACTTCTAATAGCCTGCTTTAGAAATGATTGTGTGTGTTTTGGAGTGTCGTTGTAATAAATGTGTAATAACAGTCGTGGAAACTCATTGGCGTTTATTGGCGGCGGCGGCGGCGGCGCTGACAGACACTAACCTCGTGTGGATGTTATAGATGCTGTAGGACGCCATGTAGGAGTGACGGTAGAGCTGCAGCAGGATGAAGACAGAGAGGCAGATTAGAGGACGAGTGTCTGCGGCGGGTGCCGCCGACACAGATAACGACACGCTGACAGGAGAACCAAAGGAGAGAGGAGGTGTCGGGAAACAAAACGGCGTTCTGGCTGCTGGCGGCGATAGAATCAGGAGAGAATGTAATTTGAAAGGTTGACAGCTGTGGGACCAGACATTTTAATTCCATCGCAGGAAGCTGTCAGAGATAAAGGGAAATGAAGGGGGGGGGGGGGACGCCCCTCTGCAGGATCTGTGGTCGCCTTGATAACTGACCTCTGACCCCTGGGGAGAACACGGGCCACACATTTACATCCAATCCTGACAAAGACTGATTTATTCAGCTTCATACACTCTGCAGCCATAACATTATAACCAATGACAGGTGAAGTCAACATAAGACTGGTTACCTGGTTACCGGTCAGTGGGTGGGGCATGTCGGACAGGAAGTGAATATTTAGTCCTGGATTTGATGTTAGAAGCAGAAGAAATGGGGAAGCATTGGGTGAGAGGTAGGAGGTTGGTTGGTTAGTCAGTTGGATGGTTGGTCGGTAGGTTGGTAAGTAGGTTGGTTAATATGTTGGAAAGTTGTTCAATAGGTTGGTTGTTACGTTGGTAAGTAGGTTGGTAGTTGTTTGGTATAATGGTTGTCTAGTAAGTTAGTTTATAGGCTGGTTAGTAGGTTGGTATGTTGGTTGGTTGGATGGATGGTTGCTTTGTAGGTTAGTTTATAGGCTGGTAAATTGGTTAGTAGGTTGGTTGGTTGGTTGGTTGGATGGATGGATGGTTACTTTTTAAGTTGGTATATAGGCTGGTAAATTGGTTAGTAGGTTGGTTGGTTGCTTTGTAAACTAGTTTATAGACTAGTAAGTCTTTAAACTTGACTTTTTTTAGTCTTTACCTCCTTTTAGATTTTCTATCCCATCATGCAGATATCGATAATAATCCCACGTGAAATGTTTGGGGGAACTCTACACCCTTGTGAATATTTATAAACCTCCTACATCTGACATACCCTCCTTTAATAAGAAACAAACGGTGTTCTGTGTCTCACCAGCGGGAGTTATCGTACTAGGGGGAGACATGAACGGCGTTTTCAGTTCTTACAATCGCTCAAATAAATCTAAATAAAATTAGCCCACAGAAACGCCTCATGGACTTCCTCGCTACTAACGACCTGCGGGAGAAACGGAGAACCTAATGTCCCGACACGATGGACTACACGTATTTTTCACACTCGCAAAACAGTCATAAGCGAGTAAATTACTTATTTACTTCTGAACAAACAATGAAAAAGCGAACGAATAGAAAATATTTGATGTTTGCTGAATTCTTAAACGATACTAGATGTATTTATACAAACTGATGTAGAAACGGTTAACGTAGATAGTCTAGTTTAGTCCGGGAGGCTGTAAGACAAAAATAACCAACCCGATCTAGAAGGTGAAACTTATAATGGATGAATAATGTGAATTTAAGTTATAGTAAAAAAAAAAAAAAAAAGCATATGATTTTAAGCATAACAGTTCAACTAAATTCCATTTTGGCGACTAAATCCGGGAAAATCGGGAATGCACGGAGGATGAGGAAGAGTGGATCTCACGGACGTGAAGCTCCGATGTTACGTTGGGAAAAACAAAACATCCAACGGGGATGTCAGATTCTTTTTTCTCGTTTCTTGTTTACAAGAAATAAATTCTGCAAAAGTGGAAAAATAAAGAAAGTCCAACACTTCCAAAAATGAGGAAACATTAATGGAATACTTCCTATCGTTAGTTGCTTGACTAGATGTTTGCAGAATAGTTGGTGGGTAGGTCGGTAGGCTGGTTAGTTGGTCAGTTGTTCAGCTGGTTTGTTGGTTAGTAAGGTGGTTAGAGGATAGGTAGGATGATTAGTTGGGTAATTAGTTGTTAGTAGAATGGTTAGGGTTAGGGTTAGTTGGTTGATTACTGGGGTGGTTGGTTGGTTAGTCGGTTGGTTGGTTGGTTGGTTAGTTAGTGGGGTGGTTGGTTAGTCGGTTGGTTGGTTGGTTAGTCGGTTGGTTGGTTGGTTAGTCAGTTGGTTGGTTGGTTAGTCGGTTGGTTGGTTGGTTAGTCGGTTGGTTGGTCAGTTGTTTGATTATTTGGTTGGCGGGGCTGGTTAGTTAGTTGTCAGCGGGTTGGTTTGTTGGTTAGTGAATTGGTCTGTCAGTATGTAGAACTTGATAAATCTTTATCAAGTTCTACATGTAGGCTTTATCACAAAAGATGCTCCAAGGTGCTCAGACGCATCCCTCAAAACGGCGACAAGCCCAGACCTCCTGGGAGAAGGTCCTCACGTGAACCCGTGGCACGGATACCGGGCCTGGAACTAAAACCCACAGAGGCGCTGACCTTTGTCAGCAGCTCGATGAAAAAACAACAGAAAAAAAAAGTTGTGACATTTTCAGGGGCAGGAAACAAACAGCGTCTGAGACCGAGAGAATATCAGGTCTGAAACAACAAAAGTCATTAGGAGGACAAGGCTGATCTTTACAGGAGATGGACTTCCTGTGAGCGGGACCGGAGCTCCGAACCCAAAACACTGACTGATAAATACAGAATAATAGAAGAGTTCAATCAATATGACAGTTAGATCAATGACACACTCTATATATCTATATCTATAATATATATCCTAACCTGCAGCAGCAGCGTTCAAAAACTGTAGATGTTGTTCTTCCTCTATAAATGTGAACCTCTCTCTCTCTCTCTCTCTCTCTCTCTAACAGTCCAAAGACAGTTTGACCCCCATCATGACCCTGAAAACAGAACCCTACATTCTGGAATTAGATCGGTGTCATTATTAGTTTGAGACTTTATTCCAGAATATGTCACTAACTGTGGTTTTCTTCCGGATCTGGATCAGAAACATTTGAGGACGCTTCAAACTTGGATCTAGATCAGACATCATGATGATGTCATCGTGTGATTTTTTGTCCAAGAAGTTAGAATGTTGTAGTCGCGACACATCCAGCTAATGATCCGGATCAGTACCGTAATCTGTGGACTGTTCCTCGCTCCCCGAAATCTAACATCAAAATCTCTGCGAACGCTTTGAGTTTATCCAGCTAACGGACCAACATGACCCCGGCATGATCCAACGTCCATCTTAATCAGTACCGATCATGTGATAGCGGCGTGTAATCCGGCGCGAGAGGTCAAAGGACTTCCTCCGACAGCTTCACACAAGAGATGTGATTAGCAGGAGACTCCTTTAGTCCGTTTGGAGCAGATCCGATTCTTCTCATCAATCGCTGAACACGAGCTTCAGGGTAAAACTCGGGCCGCTAGCTGCCAAAAGGTCCCAGCAGATAACTACTATAAGTTGTTAACAGCTTATAGCAGTAAGTAGTAGTTAACTACTACTATTTCCTACCTGGTACTAGCTGCTAACTGCTATCAACTGCTAACTCATACTAGCTGCTAACTTTCTTCTAAATAAACCAGTATTTCCTAACAGCTACCAGCTATTAATAGTTGTTAACTGCTACTAGCTACTTACTACTACCAATTTTTAACCTCTACTAGCTACAAACCGCTACTTGCTACCAATGACAACTATCTGCTAAATGCTGCTAACCAATTTTAGCTGTTAACTGCTAACATTTATTAGCTTGTGATTCCTACTTGCTGCTAGCCACTATTAGCTGTTAACTGATCCAGCTCCTAACTGCTGGTAGCTGCTAACCAGAATAAGCTGCTAACTGCCAACATCTGCTAACTCCTACTAGCTGCTAACTGCTGCTAGTTGCTTTTTTGCTCCGGTTGTGATAAAAATCCATGAAGCGTCACATCAAACCGACGTATTTTTAAAGCTGACTGAAATCCTTGTGAGCACATCCCTCATTCGATGGAGGCTCGTGTCTGCCGGTCATATTGTTCTGGATTTAAAGTCCAATCCTTCTTACAAATATGCAAATTAGCTGTGATTAATGGTCTTGTCACTAATCCTCACAATTCAGGCCTTCGAGTGTGGAGGGCCTGATTTGCATATCTCATTTTGCATCTCGTCTTTTCTGACGGAAAGCTGGTAATTACGATTCCAGCTCGTCCCGCCGCTTTATGAGTGAACGTGTGACCCGCCAGTCGCTCACGGGCCGCCAAGGAATTTTAATCAGCGCCTGACCCAGCAGCTCGTCAAAACCCATCAGCAGCGCCATAGATGTTTATTCAAGCCTGACAATGACTTCAGCCTGGATTTGTCTTATGAGACCCGGGCGTCAAAGTATGAGACGGGAGGAGATCCGAAAATCTGCTCCAATACAAACGTTTGTTCCGAACCTCAAATATTTACGACCTTTATCTCAAACCTTTTATCTTAGTACGAACCCTAAACCCTAAGAAACATGTACTAGTACTATATAATAAACCATACACTATAACAATCATGTACTAGTACTCTATAATAAACCCTAAACCCTAAGAAACATGTACTAGTACTCTTTAATGAACCCTACACCCTAACAATCATGTACTAGTACTCTTTAATGAACCCTACACCCTAACAATCATGTACTAGTACTCTTTAATAAACCCTACACCCTAACAATCATGTACTAGTACTCTTTAATAAACACTTAACACTACCAATCATGTACTGGTACTCATTAATAAACCCTACACCCTAACAATCATGTACTAGTACTCTATAATAAACCCTAAACCCTAACAATCATGTACTAGTACTCTAAAATAAACCCTGAAACCTAATAATCATCTACTAGTACTCTATAATAAACCCTAAACCCTAACAATCATGTACTAGTACTCTAAAAAAAAAACCTTACACACACACACCAATACACATTCGTATACTGTTGTTTGTGACTAGTTATTAAAACTCCTACCAGAGAAGTACAAGCTGAACACATTGATGTATAATTTGCAACAAAACTGTAAAAACTGTGGGACTAGATAGACGCAGAATTATGGTCTGGATGAGAACGTAGTAGGAAGAGGAAGTTCAGTGAATCGTAGTCAACGCCGAACGCTCAAGGACACGGAATTAAAAGTTGGCCACACCCCCTTGTGGTTTTAGCCCCGCCCATTCTGAGCCGTTATCCATGCGTACGGGTAAATCAGACTGACCTGTTTGACGTCGTACGCGAAGAGGACGTACTTCAGGTCAGGAGACACCGAATATTTGGCCACGTTGAAATTTTCCTGGTGGAAATCAGAGAGAAAGAAGAGTCACAAACCATCATGATAACCAGTAACCAACCAATCGTAGATCCCGTTCCGCCCAAGTCCCGCCTCTCTTCACTGGCTGCCTGTAAAACTCAGGATTGAGTTTAGGATTCTTTTAATAACTTTTAAGGCCCAGCATGGGGGAACCCAGTGACATCACAGAACTTTTAGCCCACCTACTCCACGTCGGGACCGGAGGTCCTCTGACGGACCCTCGCTGGTGGTTCCGAGTTTTTGCCATCTGGACCCGATGAATTTTGCAGGAAACTTTTTCTGCTGTAGGATTCGATTTGTAATTTCTTCAAATTAGTGACTACTAGTGTCACACACCACTACTATCTGCTAACTGCTACTAGCTGCTAAATGACCACTCGCTGCTAACTGCGAGTAGTTGCTAAATGCTTCTAGCTGCTGAATGCTATAGGTTGTTAACTACTAAAAGTTGCATACTGTTTTAAGTTGCTAAATGCTATTAGCACTGCTATTATCTACTTCCAGTTTACTGTTATAAGCCGTTACCTGCTACCAGCTGCTGAATGCTAGTAGCTGTTTACTGTTATTAGTTGCAAATAGCTACTAGCTAAACTGCTACTAGCTGCTGCTTGTTATGTGAGTGTACCTTTGATTGATGACTTAAATAAAAGTCGGATGGGCGACAGAAACGCACCGAAGTGAAATCATGGTATATTTTAACTCTGCTGCATCTTCTGTTTTAATCCGAACCCAGAAGGGACTTGCTATAGGAAGTCCCGCCCCCTCATGTGAACATTTGAGGTGTCGTGTGACGTGTGAACTTACAAACGTGGAGTTTGTCAGGATGACCTCAGTCTCGTTGGTGACGATGTTGAACTTGATGACGTGTCCGTCGCTGCTCCTGTAGACGACCTCCGAGTCTGTCGGCAGGAAACAACAAGACAAACAAACATCTGCATAAATAGTGCGGACATCACAGAGAGACAAATGCAAACAACCACATCCTGATGGTAAACAAACAGGAAGCAGCTCCGATGTCGTGTGATTGAACACAGAGACGTTTCATGTCGGCGGTGAAACGGCGTGTTTTCTGTCGATGAGAAGAGCGCCGCTCGCCACGCCGCTCGAGCATCTTCTTTAACGAACCGTATCAACCACCACGGTTGTCATGGTGACAAACCTTTTTTTTTCTTTAAAGCCCTTTCACCACCTTGGAGGAAATAAAACGTCCAATTCATGCCATTAAAATATAATTTAATATTATTTTACCAACTTAATGATTTTAATTAACGACAATCACGATCATAACTATAAAAAAACCCCATTAATTTACTGTCATTTTATTTTAGGATTTAGGACAGCTGGTATTTTCCCCCCATTGTGCCAAACACGTTAACCAGTTTTTTAAACTTTAAAACGTTTGAGGATGTTTCTGTTAGTTTTACTTTATAGTTGTCGCCAGAGGTTTTAATCTCCTTTCATTTGTTGTACAAACAGTTTCTATTAACATTGAAAAAGTTCTTTACCCGCGAATAGAATAAATAATATAAAAACGCACTAATAACATAATTTTTTACAACACTAGACGTTGCAAAAGCTTCGTTTAGTGAATAAAACAGATATAATACAAAAACGAGTCATATTTTGATAAGCCGCGGTACTTTCGCCTAACTTCCGGGTCATGCAGTTATAATGTATAATATTCTATAATTTAAAATAAAAGTTTCATTTTTACCAATTTTACAGCCTGAAGGTAGTAGAACAGATTTTCTCCGGCCTCTAAATCCAATATATTATATATATATATATATATATATATATATATATATAAATATATATATATATATATACTGTAAATAATATATCAGATTAAAAAGTTATAATAAATGTTAAATTAATCTTTTAAAATGACATTATATCTAAAACAACTGTAAATGATCTTAATGTCTGGATTAACTAAAATCAAAAAATATTTAAAAAAAAATGCTTTTACCACCTTTTTCATAAAACATGACCCCTCTCCAAAAGTATGAGGTCATCATTATGGTATGGAGGCCATTTTTTTTTGGCATTCGGAGGCGTTTAGACGGCGTTATTTCGAGCTGATGAGGAGAAATCTGTGACCTTTATAACATCTCCACTCTTGTATCCTTAAATTATGAAACACTGGTAGCAGAAAAAGAACAAGCTAAGATTCTAATGTTTAAGTAATGACGTACGTCTGTAAGGCCATGAATAATGGAAGACTTTCGCTTCAACTCTGCAGCTCTGTTGGACGCCAGCTGATTAAGTAATGGTTTCTCAACACGCCACGTTTCTTTTTCTTCTACTACTTTGGCGACGGTAGCTTGTTATAACTTCCTGTTTCGCTCTTCCTGACTAGTTCTGTAAGAATCCTGGGATTAAATCCGCCTTCTTCAAATCACACGACAGATTTTCTGGGATTAAAGTCATGTGACTATGACGACCATTCTAGAATGTTCTAGGACTTTCTCTGGAACCAAGATCCTAGCTTTAGCTGTTAGCGACTACAGCTATGACAGTTGATATTTGCTACCTTTAACTATGATATGTAAAAGTAGCCAACTTTAGCGGGGATACATGATATCTTTAGCTAGGATAGTCGTTATTAGCTAATTTTAGAGATGATAGCTGACATAAGCTAACTTTTACAAGGATAGTTGACACTATCTTACTTAAGCTATGAAATTAGCTAACTTTAAGCAATGATAGCTGACATTAGCTGACGTTAACTATCACCCTTGAGTTGTTATGAGCTAACTCTAGCATGACAATTCACAGTAGCTAGTGTTAGCAATGGCAGCTTACATTAGCCAACTTTAGCAAGGGAAGATGAAAGTAGTAAACTTCAGCAGTGATAGCTGACATTAGCTTACTCTAGCAATGACAGCTAACAATAGCTATTGCTTTTGTTAGCTATCATGACTCTGGATGTTGGTGAATGGGTCAGCTATCAATGATAGCTGACATTAGCTAAAATTAGCAATGATAGATAACATCAGCTGAATCTAGCAATGATAGCTGACTTTAGCTAACTTTAGTGATTATAGCTGACATTAGCTAACTCTTCCATGATAATTGATATAGCTGACCCTAACAATCACTGCTGACATTATTTGCCTTAATCAACGCTAAGCGTCATTATCTAACTTTGAGCAATGTTAGCTGACTTTAGCTAACGACAGCTGACATGAGCCAGCTCTGGTGAGGAAAATTGAGATACAGCTCACATTAACTAGTGATAGCTGACATTAGCTAACTCTAGCAGTGACAGCTGACATTAGCCAACTGTAGAGATCATAGCTGACATTTGCTAACTCCAGCAATGACAATTGAACAATCATTGCTGACATTAGTTGCCATAAGCAATGATAAGTGATATTATTTAACCTTAGCGCAATGTTAGCTGACATCAGCTAACGGTAACTGACATAAGCTAACTCTAGCGATGATAGCTGATATTAGATAATTGACATTCAAACAATGACCGACCCAGACTGCTCCTTTAAAGAATATTTTCTCTACTAATAATTTCTACTAATAATTTCTTTTCACTATATTCCTCTGCTTCCGGTTGTAGGACATAAAAAAATGTGGCGTTAGTATTGTTCTTAAAAGCTGTGTCTGATTCTGTAAAATTCTAAAACGTGCATTTCTATAATTTATCCGCAGCTTAACTTCCTGTTTTCCTGGAGTCGATCGGAGACAAAGCCCCCCTGCATTCTGCATAAACAGACTTTGCCTCACTGGCTAATCAAACCGAGGTGGGCGGGTAGAACAGAACCAGCGAGCCAATGGCGGTCCGGCTGGGCTCTATGTAGTAGCTACGCAGAGCACTGGCTGAATTATTTAGCCTTGGTCTCTTAACGCCTTCAATCTGACTCTGCGGTCCCCAAGGTTCTTGAAAAGATGTCACTGCCGGTAAGACTCAAAACCGACAGGGCCCGGTTCTGAAGACGCTGGCGGTAACGAGAGCCAGTGTCTAATTAAAGATGACATCTGCGGTTCTATTAGTCTTCCATTTGATGAACGCTTCTATGAAAACACTCAATAATATGAGGTTCTTACTCACAAGGCGGGACCAGGGTTTCGCTTATCGGAAGATCTAGACCAGCTCTGGTGGAACAAATTAACCCGTGAGGGAAGGAGGACTAATGGGCTCATTTGGAGCCGCGTGACATAAACATTACTAACGCCACAACACAGCACCGCGGCGATTAATGGGAGACGGTTAGAGGTAAACAGGCTTCAATCTGAGGAGGAGGAGGAGGACTGGGTCGTAGTTCCCCTGAAGATATCTGCAGACATTCGAAGACCAGAGGCCATTTGTTCTGAAGAGCAGATAAAACGGACTCCTTCCTGGAGTTATCATTATGATAAAGCCACGGCATGAGTTTGCTAATGTTATTACATCACAAGAGCCATACCATTACGTTACAGAGGCACTAGAGCCATGTTGTTACATCACAAGAGCCACATCATTACGTCATGGAGGCACTAGAGCCATGGCCATTATGTTACTAGAGCCACACCTTGATAGATTTTGTTAGAGTGTTATATCACACAGGCACTAGAGCCATGTAATTACATCATAAGAGCTATGCTATTACATCATCTAGGCCCTAGAGTCACCTCATTACCTCACAACGGCACTACAGCAATGTCATTACATCACAAGGGCCGAATCATTACGTCCGAGAGGCACTACAGCCATGTCATTACATCACAAGGGCCGAATCATTACGTCAGAGAGGCACTACAGCCACGCCATTACATCTCAGATTGACTAGAGCCATTTCAGTACACCACAAGAGTCACATCATTACGGCACAGAGGAACTACAGCCATGTCATTACATCTCAGAGGCACTAGAGCCATGTCATTACATCATAAGAGCCAGGTCACTACGTCACATAGGCACTACAGCCATGCCATTACATCTAAGAGGCACTAGAGCCATGTTGTTACATCACAAGAGCTACATCACAGAGGAATTACAGCCATGTCATTACATCACAAGGGCCAAATCATTACGTCAGAGCGGCACTACAGCCATGTCATTACATCTCAGAGGCACTAGAGCCATGTCATTACATCATAAGAGCCAGGTCATTACGTCAAAGAGGCACTAGAGCCATGGCCATTATGTTACTAGAGCCAAACCTTGATAGATTTTGTTAGAATGTTATATCACACAAGCACTACAGCCCCACCATTATCACACTAGAGCCACAGCATTACGTCACAGAGGCACTAGAGCCACGCTATTTTGATAAAATGATAGTCAGGTTTCCTCTCTGCTCTCCATCCGCTGATATCACAGGAAGCTGCGATCCTCCAACAGACACTCCTAAATCAGACTCCGCCCCCTCGCCGCCCCTCAGGCCGCTGACTTTTCCACCGGAGAAACGAGCCGCAAACGTTCCTCTGTGATTAGATTAGAAGATTAGGGATAGATTAACACGACAGCTCCTCTGCAGCTCCAACCTTCCAGACATCATCGATATACAGATTTAATTAATTACACAGAAGCATTTAACAGGACCTCCTCCATCCTTCTAATTGACTCGGGGCTCGCGCTCGCCGTCCTCCGCCGCTTAGCTGCCGGTGGGCGGGACTTTCCCTGCCTGACTTAGTCCCGTCCATCACGGCTAATACCCGCAGCTCGTCTCTAATTCCTCCACCCACGCAGCACGCTAATCATGACACGCTTCATTTTCATCTGATCATTCCAGGGCGCCACTGCGAGCGGCACGCGCACCACCCGAGCGGCACGCGCACCACCCGAGCGGAACGCTCCCTCAGTTCTCCTCCAGCTCACAGAGTCCTCCTCCTCCTCCTAGAAATGTCAGCAGGAGAACATCACGCGTGCTCCCCTGAGGATTCCCTCGCCTCCAGGCTTTGTTCAGCACGCAGTGCTCTTCAGAGAGGTGCCGTCCCAGCCTCCCAGCATGCACCTGGATGCTTCAGTCAGCAGTTCTGCCTGTAACCTGCGCCGCTTCCCCCGCGGCGACAACAGGAACGTTTCCATTATCTCAAGGTCTTTCATCGCCCGGTCACCTCGCCGCTGCTAAACACGACTGCAGCTTAACGCAACAGAATCCACCGCCGATGGAGGGAACGCCGTCTCCGACCTCTGCCGTCTCTTATCGACATTCGCAAAAATTCCACGGTGGAGGTCGAGAGGTCAGCCAAGTATCAGGGCACCACCATAGAGATTTGATGAAAACAGGAAGCAAACAAATCCCCTGACCTCAGCGTAAAACGTGGCACCGATGCATCGGATACCAAATGCAATTTTCGGTGGGCCTCCAAAATGTTTTTAAATCAGATCTTCACGCTCACACATTTATATATATATATATATATGAATATATATTATTCATTATCGTCCTCCGCCGATCCTTCGCCTCAACATGAAAACTCAGAAACACTTTAATGGATCATTTTCTAAATTTTGTACCCACATACATCATATTGCGAGGAAGAACTGGATGGATTTTGGAGAAGCACATTCGTATACTTGAAAATACAAAATATATATTGCATTTTTCCGCCACTAGGTGGAGCTTTATCTCCAAAATGACTGTCACTGGTGAATTGACTGAATGAGATCCATCTTATATTTTTATATATATTTATATATCATATTTTACTCACTAGGGGAACCTTTAAAACATCTTTCATGTGAATGAATCAATAAATCCTCACCTCAACATCTAACAGTCAAACTTTGATGCAAACATCATGGCTTTATTAAAGATTAAAGTAAAAAAAAGAAGAAGAAGGTAATTACGAGTAGGTTCAAAAAAGAAAAGAATGATATATAATGAATATCATTAACGATATTTTAAATATTATTCTTAATATAATATGTAAAGAAAATAATCAGCAACCATTTTGGATGCAGTGCTCATCACGTCCACCAGAGGGCAGAAGACTTGCATCAGATTGCGTTCTTTTCTATTCAGTAGGAAGTATTGATTATGATAGATCTCTCCGACATGTCGGTATCAGATATCTCACACCGCATCTTAAAGCCTCTCTCAATGGAAAAAAACCCCCAAATCTAAGATTTATAGAAAGTTTGTAAAGTTGATCTGGTTTGGAATATATATACTCCATAAAAAAATAATTAGGAAATACTACACTGTCAAAAAAGGAAATTGGCAGCCGGTTAAAACGAACATAAATCCGACTTCTTTTTTGAATCCTATAATAATTTCCTGCTGGGTTTCATCTGTCAGGATGGAGTTTGTCTTGATTTGTGTCTCCTCTAGACGCTGGATGGAAACTTATGGAACATTTCTATTCCTGTTTACATTATTTGGACTTAGCAGGTTTTTTCTTTGGATCGATTTAATTAAATCATGTTAAATATGCAACACGATTAAAGGGTTTCTTTCAGTGCTGACTTGATTTCTATAGTTTAAATGATCTCCATGCTGCAGGAATGAGTTGGAATAACCTTATTAGATAAAGTTGGAACTAGTTTGAATTTCTCGGATGAACCAACCCAAGAACATGAAGTTAAAGCTCATTGAAAATGTGTTTTTATTAAATAATGTAGTTAATGCATAATACATATCGCCTCGCCGGTGACCAAGCAGAAATCTGCTAGCTTTAGCAGTGATAGCTGGAATTAGCTAACATTAACAAGGATAGATGAGGTTAGCTTAGTTTAACAATGGTAGATGATGTTGGCTAATTTTAGCGATTAGATATGACAGTAGCTAACTATAGCTACAATGGCCGATATCAGCTATCTATGCTATGATAGTTAACATTACCTAACTATAGATATGACAGCTAATATTAGCTAACTTTAGTGATGATAGCTGACATTAACTAGACCTAGGGATGATAGCTGACATTAGCTAACTCTGGTGATTATAGCGGACATTAGCTAACTTTAACGATGACAGAATACATGAGCTAATTTTAACAATTGTAGCTGACATTAGTTTACTTTGAGCTATAAAGCTGATATTAGCTAACTTAGCGATGATAAATAATATTAGCCATTATGTCAGCTGTCATCGACATAAGCTAACTTTAGCAATGATAGCTGTGATTAGCTAAAGTTATTGGTGCTTGATGACATTAGCTAATTCTAGCAATGATAGCTCACATTTGCTAACTTCGGCTATGATACCTGACATAAGCTAACTCTAGAAATAAAAACTGACAAATTAACTCTAGCAGTGATAGCTGACACTAGCTAAAATTAACGATGATAGATGGCATTAGCTAGTCCTAGTGATGATGACTCACATTAGCTAACTTTAGCAATGATAGCTTAAATTAGCTAAGTCTATTAAAGACATGATGGGGGCATAGTGGGTAGCAGAGTTGACTCACAGAAAGACAGTTCAAGTCCTTTCTGAGTAGAGTTCTCCAGCTTCGCCCCACAGCCCAAACGCATGCAATATAGGTGATAGGCTGTGAGGTGAAGCTGGAGTACCGGGAGGTGACCCACCCAAACAGAGGGAGAACATGCGAACTCAAGAACAGAAATGTCGATAGCATAAGCGCTGCCTACTAGGATCAAGGAGAACAGATCCTGCCGACAATCCCACGTGAGCTGCGCCTACATGCTGCAGCGCTCCTCAGTTTAACGCGGACCGATCTGCGTGGGTGAGTCGGAGCACGCAGCTCCCGAGAAACGCGAACCCTCATTTGCATGTAGCCCGACTCCGACGATGTAATCAGGCTTGTAAAGCGAGCGCAGACACACACGTGCGGCGAGGAGTAAATGAGGCCGCCTTAAATCTCATCGTGGAGTTAAGAAGCAAATGAGGCTTGAGACTGATGGCTGATCATCACCACGGCAGTGGAATTGTGGGAAACGCTGTACCACACATTGTAAAACACTATAACAGCAGGAACAACTGCTCGCATGCAGAAAATTACATTCATGCCCTCGCTTTTTCTCCCCCCTCAGTGCATGCTGGGAGGTTTGCCTTCAAGCCAACCACATAAGAACTGATGGTGGAATCAATTTCAGTCCGACTGGAATTTTTTGCACTTGGCCCTCCCTTCCTGCCAGTCAACATGGACCCCTGAGGTTCTGCTGAAATCAGAGCGACCTCGTCTTTACAGAAATAGCACCTCTTTAGATGTTTGACCGCTCAGAACCAGAACAAATTTGACCTGAAACCTGAAACTGCCTTTGGGTTGTAATCAGGGTGAGAGCAAACGTCACAAGGACCTCTGGAGGAGGACGACTACGTAAACACTGTCTCTAAAACATGGAGGATGGGTTGACAAGACATTTGTGCAAACAATCCGGAAGAAAAAGAGAATTAAAGCTGAGGAACAAAGAAGAAGAGGAAATGAGACACAGGTGCAAACAAACAGTAGGGTAATAGAAAAGAAGACAATCCCTCAGGGGGAACGGAGGGACGGAGACAACGAGACACGGGTGCAAATGATCAGGGAGAAGTAGATAGCGCCACTGGTGCTACCGTGTAGAGCAGGCTTTGAGACACAGGTGCAAACAATCATGGAAGACAATCACATGGATATGGCTAGGTTGAGACACTGTGACACAGGTGTAAAAAAATGTCAAACAGACAGCAATCACACAGTGGGTACCGTTATGAAGAGACAATGAGACATAAGGATTCCAGAAACAGACAACTACCACACAGGTAAGAGTAGACAATGAGACACAGGTGTAAATATTCCAGAAACGGACAACTACCACACAGGTAAGAGTAGACAATGAGACACAGGTGTAAATATTCCAGAAACGGACAACTACCACACAGGTAAGAGTAGACCATGAGACACAGGTCTCAGGACCTCTTTAATCATTATCGAGTGTTGGACTGTCAGTACACCTTCACCTCACTAAAATTCCCTCTATGAATGGCCCAAGACGGATGACATCGCAACCCGTCCTCCGCTGACTGTCTGCCGTCTTACACTGTGCAACGACATGTTTGATAAGAAAATCGGTTGAAATCACGCAAAAAAACCTTGACACCTAATTTTTTGAGTCATTTTCCCAAATTTTTGATCTTCAGGTATAAATTGAGGAAATACTTCAATTTATATTTGTTATTCTACTCAAACTGTTTGACAGTATTCGTCTGACGTCCAACATGTTTGCAGCTTCTTCAGATCTTAGTTAGATTTCAAACTTTTCCTCAGAAAGTTTCCTGTGAGATTTCCTGCACTGTAAAAAACCCAAATCAATAAACAAGAACTCAGGCAGAGAGGAAATCAGAATGTCCGAACTTATATACTGGAGCGTGTACGGATTGAATTTGACATTTAAAGAAAGAAAGTAGAAACAAAGTTCTGTAACGTTTAAAGCATTTCTTTTAAAGCAGGTGCTAGACTCAAAGTTTTAAATAAGAGAAAAAAAACGTAGAGTTCGTAAGTCAATCTGAGCTTTCGGGTTCACAGTGACTTAGACGGAAACGCGTCACTTCGCTAAATTCAAAAAGTGAGCAGGAAATGTTTTTAGATGTTGTTCGTAGCTGCTTCAGTCGCACCTGTATAAATACGTTTTGTGGTAACTTATATTTTCTAAGGACCTCCAACTGGCAAAACTGTCATTTATCGTCACTGCTTCACAATATGACCCGCTGGCCCAAAAGTAAAGGGGCCAATGATGGAGCCCTGTGGGACACCACAGGTCAAATAAACCACAGCGGAGGAGACATTAACCACGGCTATGGAGAAAGTCCTCTTCAATCAGTAAGATGTTCTTCTTGACGTATTATCATGTGACGACGTCCTGAACAGAATTTTGTAACTCGATTCAGACAGAAAAAAAAGTCTAATGACGGACAAACAGTTTTCTAAAAACAGGTTCTGTCAGAATTGATGAAATAATAAAAGTCAGATTTTCTTCATACAGTGAAACAGTCCAGGTTCATACAGTGAAACAGTCCAGGTTCACACAGAGAAACAGTCCAGGTTCATACAGTGAAACAGTCCAGGTTCATACAGTGAAATGGTCCCGGTTCATACAGTGAAAAGGTCCAGGTTCATACAGTGAAAAGGTCCAGGTTCATACAGTGAAACAGTCCAGGTTCATACAGTGAAACAGTCCAGGTTCACACAGTGAAACAGTCCAGGTTCTTACAGTGAAACAGTCCAGGTTCATACAGTGAAACA